>JANHZU010009853.1:82595-95567 GCA_032468055.1 Acrochordus granulatus | reverse complement strand
GGCCACATAATGCGCAGGGAGGACTCATTAGAAAAGACTGTGATGCTGGGAAGGACTGAAGGGAAGAGGAGAAGGGAATGGCAGAGGATGAGATGGATGTATAGCATAGTCAGTGTGATAGGTGTGAGGTTGGGAAGACTCCGGGAGGCAGTGCAAGACAGGGGTTCCTGGCGTAATGCAGTCCATGGGGTTGTGAAGAGTCGGACACAACTGCACAACTGAACAACAACAAAATTAACATAGGTTAATATTTTTTATTCCCATCTTTTGATAATATTTCTCTAGGAGTATCTTAACACTCTTAAATACTTAAATATTTGTAACAAGCTACTGCTATGCAATTTTTGCCCAATGTAACTGTGTGTACTTATGCATGTATGTACACTTAAACAAATATCTGGGAGGCACCTGTTCAGCAAATTTGGTAGGAAATATCATGACATCTTTTGAAAACAACATCTAAGGCCTTGTGGGAAACATTTGAGAACATTTTGCTGAGACACATGTCTAATGGAAGCAAAACAACAAAGTCTCTAATGATACTTAAACCAGAGGTAGGCAAAATAGTGCCCATGAGCAGCAATATGCTCTACATATTTCTTTTTGTTCACCAGGGCCCTTACCCCACATTTTCTTTAAAATTTTTTTAACTGAAATAAATAGGAAACTAAGATTCAGCAAGCAAAGTGCCAGCCCTGATCATCATATTTATTTGCAGTGATGTCTTTGGGCCTATGAACATCCCAAAGTATAAAGGAAGTTTGAAAGTACAGAGGAAGTTTGGGATTAGCCCTGTTCAGTAGTGCAGCCATTTATACAAGGGCAATCATCCACAGTAGCCTTTTTGTATATGGCTGCTTATCTCACCTGAAGTGACTCTGAGCATTATACAATAAAACCAAGAATTAAAACATTTTGCAAATCTATTGAAACAATAAACATTAATTAAATAAAACCACAAGAGGGAGGTTATTTACATACACCTATATTGACACACACAGACACACAGAGTGCAGGCTTCTTATTACCATGGGATCCCCAGGCTTGCTGAAAAAAAGTTCTGAGAGCTTTACAGAAAGACATAAGGATTGTGCTAACCTCACCTCAGGAGGGATGATGTTTCAGAGGATAGATGCTGCAGCACAAAAGGCTCACTCCTAGATCCCATCAGATGGCACTCTTTCATGGACAGGACCCATAGCATGCCTTTCTGTCAGACCTGATGGGATGAGTAGACGCAATGGGGAAGAGACAGCCACTCAGATAATCTGGATGCATGACATATAGGGCTTTAAAAGTCAAAAACAGCATCTTGAATTGGACCTGGAAGCAAACTGGCAACTAATGCAGCTGTGGAGCAGTGGTGTAATGTGTGTCTCTATCTAACGAAACATAACTGCCTGTGCCACTGGATCCACTTCATCAACTGAAGGTTCTGGATTCTCTAAATTTAGACTTGCTGTTGCCTTTGTCCTTACCTTTTGGTAGATCCAAAAAAATTTCCTTGACTGATGCTTTCCAGATATACTGGAATTCCATCATGTCCAACCAATGTGACATTCACTCATTCTGAGTCAAAGCTGTTGGAGCAGCAGACAATATTTCTGAAGAGCAGGATGTTAAGGCAAGCTAATTTTCATTCAAAATTCAACTTTCTTTCATTAACATTTAATTGGCTTGTGTGTATTTCTTGTGATTCTAATGTGGCTCCAGGATATTCAACCTAATCACTGAAGAGAACTGAATATTTTTCATAGCCTGAATTTATTTATTTGTATCCTGCCTTTCTCATTTATATAATTAACTCAAGGTAGTGAACATATCCAATACACCTTTCTCCTCCTAATTTCTCCACAATAACCACCCTCTGAAGTGGATTGGGCTGAGAAAGAGTGACTGACCCAAAGTCACCCAGCTGACTTTCACAGCTAAGTCAAGACTTATTTATTTATTTATTAAATTTATATGCCGCCGAAATCCAAATAATCTCGGCGGCTAACAATAATAAAAACAATATATTAATTAAAACATTTAAAAAAATAAAATAAATCCCATTAAAAACAAAATAAAATCTCGGCAGACTAGCGAGGTGGGCTAAAAAGATTTCATGTTTAAAAAGGGGGGTGAGGATGGCTAAGAATCCATCAGCCACCTCCATGCTGATAATGAGCCTCCCTGGAGCCCCAGGCCATCTCGCAGAGCCAGGTCTAAAGGCCCTTCCAGAAGGCCATCAGGGAGGGGGAAGCCCTCAGCTCAAGGGGCAAGATGTTCCATAGGGCAGGAGCTACAGCAGAGAAGGCTGGCCAATAATTACCTAAACAGGTGGAGTCCAGCGGTGGTCTTTTTAACAGGGGGCAAACCAGGGCTTCTTTAAAAGGTTCTGGAAAAACCCCTGTTGCAGTGAGGAGTTAATCACTGCATGGACCCACCTGCTAGTCACCTCCCTGGAGGCTTTCACTAACCAGGAGGGACAAGGATCTAACTGGCAAGTGGTCGCACTGACTGCATCGAGGACCCTGTCCACTTCCTCAGGAACAACAGGATCGAATTGCTCCCAGATTATCGAGCAATCATAAGTTTATATTTTTTTTCCTTTTCTTCCCAAATATTAGCCATCCCTTCTAGCTTTGCATTGTCTGCAAATTTGGTAAGCATTCCCTTGACCAGCTTATCAAATAATTTATAAAATAAATAAAAAGTACCTAGCCCAAGACAAAGTCTTATGGCACCACACTCAAGATGTCTCTCCAGAAGAGTTGGATGCAGTTTTGTCCCTAAATGCTTTTAATGACTTTAATATTAATACTACCTTATATTTGGTTTAAAAAGCATAGGATCACATCTTTTAAAATGTAGTATATTTTATTGTTCAGTTTGAAAAGAAAGTTCAGTGCACCTTTTCTGTACCAACACTTTGCTTCAAGCTCTGTAGCCTAAGTAACACAATCATTTGTGATCACACAACTGACCTGAATTAAATAATTTACATTGTCTATGTGATGTTATTAGATGAATAAAATCACCTGTCTGCCCCTGCAAATACCTTGCTTAGGATGCTATTCATTTTTATCTGCTATGGATTACTAATTCAAACAATAATCCAATAATATGGAAAATGTTTCTGCAGAAGATCACACGACAGAAAAAATTAAGTACTAAAATACAAACCACCAGATAGTAAAATACCCTATCAAGTATTAAATTTGTTGTCTGCATTCATCTAATAAATGGAGGCTTTCTAAAATCACTAGATCCTAGTCCACTAGGATCTGACAAAAACTTTACTTTTTCTTTCAGAACATAATGTAATATTGTTAATTATAATTATGGTTGTTCAGCAGGATTAGTAATGTCTAGATTAACAACCACAATCTTACAGAATAAAAAACAACATGTCTTCTATTTTTTTAACATAATTTCTAACCTATTCATTTTGGCAAAAATACTTTAATTAATTAACTGGATTCAGATTTTAACTTGTCAAACTCTATGCTATTTCATTAATTTTCGCCGTTACCTTCTTTGTAAACCCCTATAATTGTCCTACTGAAACTAGTGCTATACAAAGTGCATACAGAATGTGAATTTTATCTTGTGGTAATGTTTAAACTATTGATATTTTCATCATCAAAATATTTGGAACATAACATAAAAATAATATTTATATGTATGCACTTAGATGATTATAAATTTATTGTAGTTTGCAGTTTTTCAACAACAAAGTTATCCTAGAAGGGAAAAGGCAACATGAAGCTAATGGAAATTTAGACATCCCACCAAGTTACTATTTTCATTCAGTTTACCACATCTGTAACATAAATGAATAGCATTACATAGAGAACTGTAGCTCAAAAAAACAAGATAATTCATATCCTAAACCAGAAGACAAGTGAGTTGTTAAATAATATGCCAACTGAAGAGAATAAATAATATGCTTCCTACAGTAAGAAAAAATAATCATGGTAATAAAATTAGCTCAGATTCTATGGTTTTAAAAGCATTCTGTATAATTCAGCAATCTAGCTGAATGGAAGTTACGTTATTAAGGAAAATATTTTAATTTAAATAGTTTCTTTAAACAGAAGTTATTAATGAAGCAATATACCATTAATGATGCCTGATATGCTATTCACTGGAGACAGAATGGGAGGGAAGAAATATTAATAGCTGAAGCAAACTAATATACAACAAAATTAGTGTTGCCATATACAAAAATAAATTTTAGACTATAACTAGTCTATTGTTGGAGGAACAAAGGAATCAGCTTTATGCCATTTTGAATATTGCCACAACTGTTAATGTTATTGCCAACATAAAGAGAATATTGAATACTCTATCAAAGAAGCAAATTACCTATAAACACATTCTGATTACAGAATTAATATAGATGGCACAAAAGTAAACTATGGTGGCACCATAACAGGAAACCTTTGTAAAGTACTTTTCTAATATGCTTCTGGTTTAATATTATTATCAAAATACAAGCAGTTCCAGAATAATTCCCATAAAAATTTAAATAATATTTTGATGTTGCTTTAAATGAAGAAAATTTATTTGAAGCACATAAAATTTCTTGTGGGTATATATACTATATACTCCTTACTTTACTGAAATTGAAAAATTTATCAAAAACTGTGGATAATGTTTTTAAATAACTGCAGATAAAATTAATAATATTTATGCAGTAACATACCAATCTATCAAAATAGCTTCTTGTCACAATGCAACAAATCCAATCTGATAAGTGATCACATAATTAAGGCACTTACACTCCTTCTGCTTGAAGATTTGCGCTTTCCTCGAATACCAGAACAGTTCCTAGGACTCGTTGGTGTAGTGAATGGGAGAGCAGTAGAAAGATGAGGAGTACTTGTTGAAGTCAAAGGAGACATCAATGTGTCTAACATAGTTTGTTTGGAGGCACAGTTAATTTGAGAAAGAACATTTTCATTGTTCCCAGCATCACCACTACCTATTTCAATCTTCTCTTCACTGGTTATACTTCTTAAATAGTCTTTGAGCATGACTTGAGTTGCAGTTTCACTCAACCAGCACAAAAAGAGCTCATCAACTTTCATTTTTAGTACAGGTTGCAAAACTTTCACAGTTGGCATCTTGTCCTCCTCTCAATTTATTTTTTGGGTGGAATGAAATAGATGAGGTTCTCAATTCAGATTAAACAGATTTCTACCTGAAAGACAAACACCCATTAAAAAGATTTCATTAAATAATACTGATATTATCTAGCTATCTAAAATATAAAGATGCAAAACTAAATATATTATGATGTTATTAACAGAGTTTACATGTTTGAGATTGTAGTGTTACAGTGCATGAAGGTTAAGATCTTTTTTTCTTAATTTATCAATTGAGGAACAAGTTAGCAGTAAATTTTATAAAACATTTAGAACATGAGAAAGATTTTTATATTGGGAAAGCAGATCAGGGTTGCAAAATTTCATATGACCAACAAAAAGAAACAATGTTTTTTGTATCTCTTGCTACCACTTTGTATTAGTATTTTTGCAGCTCAGATCTAGCAGGCCATATGAAAAATCCATCCTTATCTATTATTCATTTTATTAGGTTTATTTTAAAATGATGAAATGAAGATTGATATGGGATTTGATTCGGATATAACTGTCAGGGCAAGTACTGAAAACAATGTGCAACAGAACTTAACAGCATTATTAACCTGCAAGGTTGTTTAAGGCATACCACTTTTTATTCAAACGTTTATTGTACTCAACATTACTAGCCCACCTTAGTAAACTCAAAAAATGTTATCTATTACTAAGTCCCATGAAACATGGACCAGAGACACTAGTGTGGATTCAGCTATAGTCAATTATGTTCATGCTCTGAAAAATTCAGAATAGTTTCTTTCACACATTACAGACACACAACAGCTTTCTCTGCTAATTCAAGTAGCTACATCCAAGTTCAATGAAGTTTGAAAAAACGAAACAAAACAGCGCCCTTTTAAGGAACTAGCTCATTAAAGTAATTCTTTATGAAACATCTTTTGTCAAGTTCACACGAAAGCCTAAAAAATTTGTGGATGTCTTAATGAATGGCTGAGCATTAATGTGCTTGCATGTGGCCTGAAGCACTTTTGAATTATTTTTGACGTATGCACAGTATATATGTTCATGTATGGATTTCAGCTCCCATTCAGCATTAATAAAAAATGGCAACATTTATGATCTATATATGTTTTTTTATTTGTGAGTTAGACTCACAGAATTCATTCCTGACCTGATATACATACATCAAACAGTCCGTGGCTAAAATACTTCACCTTCACCTCTGGGAATTAAAAAGCAAGTAGAAATTAGACTACGTACAACAAAAAGCTTTGAGCATTAAACATAAACTATACGATGTAGCTATTCCATCTTTTCTTCATTAGCAGGGCTTTTTAGCAGGTGATCATAAGCAAGGGAAGCAAAAGCTGTTGTGAAGCTTCCTCAGGTCAGTGGAAACAAATACTTCAGTATCTCTTTTATTCTGGGTATCATTCAAAGGCTTACTTAATGTTTGTAAAACACTCAGGCAGACGGCTGTCAAGGCTCAGTTTTCTCAGCCAATGAAACGAGATATATGGCAACAGATATTTGTAATTACTGGATGATTGTTTATAGTTCTCCATATTCTGAGGCAAAGGTGTCCACCCTTGGCAACTTTAAGAGGTATGGACTCCAACTCCCAGAATTCCTCAGCTGCACTAGTGCTTGAAAGAAGGTCCAGGAGCTAAAAATTTACTTCAATTTTCCGCAAACAATCTGTGCCACGCCTGAGCATCCCCCGCCCCCCATCCTAAAACAGATCTCAGCAGGGATTTTTTTTTTTTAAGATGCTGGCGGTTTCTTCAAAAACCAGAATAGAGCTTGGTCTGCAAGCAACGTCAACACGGGCTTTCGGCCTTATATTTTCCCATCAGAAAAAAGAGGGAAGTTTCCCCAAAGGTTGAATCCTGGGGCGGGGGGAAAAATCAGCCGGTGGACTCATGGTTGAAACGCAGCTCATCAGCCGAAGGTTAGCTCTCCTCAGCTGCTGGAGCGGCTGCAAGCCCGTTATTTGGTTCCGGAAAGCAGAGTAACGTTCAGAAAGAGGATTACCGTGGATCCGGATTTTCCCGGACGCGTCCTGTCATTGGCGCCAATCGCGCTCCGTCAGGCCTAAAAAAAAACCGATGTCCCAGAATAGAACGGCGGCGGGGAAGGCGCGCAGCCGCAGTCGGTAGGAAACGGGGCGGGGCTTCCGAGCGGCGGCGTCTGAGATAGTGCGTCACTTCTGCTGTCTCCTGATTGGTGGGTGAAAGAAAGGAGGCGCGGCCAGGGAACCTACAGCAATGCATTCTGCGGAGGCGAGCGCCGCGTCCCCTCGCGGAGTCTCCCGGTTCTGCGCCGCTGGGATTCCGTTGTGCAAACGTTTCTGCCCCCCCCCCCGGGAACTCGTGATCCAAAAAGTGCGATTTTTTCCGCAACAGGCTGAGGGTTGTACGTTGCAGACGAAGCGCGACGCTGGCAGAGCCGTCGTGATTTTTTTTTTGTTTTAGAGCGACACCGCTTTGGTGGTTTGGAACCCCAAAGCCCGGTTGCGTGCTGCTGACTCCCGAGAATGTCAGCGAGCACGCACGTCTTGGGAAAGGTGCTCAAGGCGTAAGTGCAAATTCCGTCACTGGACGAGATTCAGACCCTGTTGCGGTGACGTCCGCTCTCAATCGCAGCGACCTCGAGAAGGAGCCTCGTTTGCATGGACGCGCGCCTCTCTTTTCCCCTTCCTCAAGTCCTCAAGCGGCAGGTCCCATTTTCCACTGGGAAATTGTCGGTGGCATCACCTCCATGGCTAAAAGAAGCACGCCGGCTTCGCCAGCTGTGTCGCGTTTAGTTTTGCCCTAAAGGGGCCCCGGAGGGGCAGAGACGTGAATTTCCCCACGAACATGCAGTTGTCTTGCAGAGACATGTGGTTTTGTGTAGAAGCACTGATTTCGCAAGACATTTGAGGTTTCAGAGAAAACTGGTTGAACCGCTTCATACCATAAACCCCGACAGAAGCTCAACGGCTGCTATTTTGATGCGAGAAATGAGGGATTAGCTTTCAGAATGTGGTATTTTTCAAAACATCTCCATTAAATTTTAAAAACATTACAGCTAGGGTTTCTTGGAAAGCATTCTTTTTCAGGCTGTAGTATATATAAAGTAAATTGCTGCGTAAGATAATGGGTTTGGTGCAGTGGTTAAGGGGCATCGGACTAGAAAAAGGGATGCGGTGAGTTCTCGCCACAAAGCCGACTGGCTGAAATAAAAAGTCCTATACTAAACTGATAAAAATTAAAACCCTAAGAGAGAAAAAAAATCCTAGAAAATAAAGAAGTTTCTCCCCTGAAAATTATGAAAAAGTAGAAGCGACTTAACAAATGTATCGTTCCCCCAATTATTATTTCTCCATGAGAGAATGGATAAAGGTTTAAACATGTTATTTGAAACATCCAAAGAAATGTAACACGAAGGTTTTGCTAAACAAATTAAAGTTTTTATTTTGTATTTAACATTCCTTACAACCTGGAGTCACTGAATGGGCAATATAGTTCTCTGTTCCAAATGACTTGTATATTGTCAGTTTACTTTTGTAATTTTTTTTTCAAAAAATTGTAATATTGTCAATTTAGTAAACGTCTTGTCCAATGAGAACAATGCTTGCAGATTTCAAAATTCGTGAGGATCCCAGTCTATAATGTAACAAATATTTCAACTACTATATATGTATTGTCATTTAGCCTTCTAGGTGTGTAATTAAAAGAAAAAACTTGCCAAAGTTACAAGGGTACTAAATGAACCCATAATGAGAGTATCATTTGCATTCTGACACATAACTGAAATTCATATGTACAGTAATAGTATTGCTAAATTTTGGAAAATTAAAGCCACCATTCTCATAGGACAGGACAATGTAACTTTAAGATGGATTTCATGGTTATTTCTTCCTTTTATAAAATAATAACAATACATTTATAAATCTGTTTAAAATATTTCAATAGACCCACATAGGCATTAATCTCAAATTGTATGCAAAATTCATTTTCTCTACATCAATTCTCCCCCACAAATTTAGGAGTATTGTAAGTTGGTATAATTTATGAATTACCCCAATACATTGTATTTTATACCTAAAATTTTTATCACATAATGAATACTTCTATAAATTTATAACCTACAAACTTTACAAAAGTGTCATTCGCTTATGCCAATATTTTATATTCAAAATGTGATGGAGGATTATATTCCTATAATTATATTCCTAGAGGAGCATTCCAGAGGAGCAACAGACATTTCAGTTTAGATAGTTCATGTGGAAGAAAGAAGGTGAAGATGGCTCTTCCCCAATAGTTCCCAGTGTATTTGTTTTATGGTGCAAACAGTCTGCCTTAATCTGGCAAGATTTCTTTATAGATGAGGCACAATTATGCCAGCATAATTTATTCATTACTATTAGTAAATTTATAATCTGCTTTGGTACTGAGAGCAGCTAATGGCACTGTCCTTACAGTTAGGTCAATTATGTAGGTCAAGTTAAAGAAAAGAATTGGACCTATTGCTGGTGAGAAAAAAGTGGTCAACAGGATCTAGGGATATATCCCAGCTTCTGCTGCATCATGATATAGTTGCTATCATAGTGCCACAAATCATACATAGAAAGGCTTGTATTGGGGGAAGATGAAAAACACACTTTAACATCAGATCAGAAAACAGGAAATAAGGCGTTTTAGGACCAGGGATGAAAAGAAATCTACGTTTTCTTTAAGTACAATGATGAGGAATCTTTCAGCCACGGTCAAGTGATGTGTGGGTGAGTCCTCAAAACTACAAGAATGCTTATTAGCTTTAAAGAGCAAACTCTTTAGAAGGATTGACACTTTACACTATACTCAGGTAGAAAAACCAAAGATGTTATTGCAGTAGATGTTTTTGCTTTTCAGTTGTTAGGTATTGCAGGTTAAATTATCACACAACTGTCTTATGAAAAAAAGATATTCCTTAATTGTAAGGTAGCTCAAAATTTTCTAGTGCTCAGATCATATTCTTATAGCACACTCTCTGGTTCTCCTTGAAAACAATCTGAAGAAAATCTCATATACCTTGCTGTAGAGGTGTACAGATGGGGGTAATTAATAAGTATTTCAGTGAAATGATTTGTGACCAAATTGATAATCAAGAGTCAGACCTAATCAAACTGCTGATATATAATTGCTGATCTACCTATCATTGTCGTATCTCTCTCTCTCCATCCATCCATCCATCCATCCATCCATCCACCTACCAACTTACCTACCTACCTACCTTCTACTTATCTATCTTTATTGAGAATAGCATTGTGCATAGTCATAACTACAATACTGTATCTGGAAGAGGAAGTATGCATGACGAAAAAGGACAACATGTGTTTGCAAACTGAAGTTGTTTAAGAGAGGACATTAATGGCAAGTGATGCCCAGCACATATCTTGAACAATTGTGTTCATTACAGTATATGAAAAATAATGGTTATTAACATTGATAACATTGTTTTTAAATGTTATCAATGCTTTCATAGTTATAACTGCCAGTTTCTTATTATCAGAGAAATAAAGCTGCTTTCTCATTGCAAGAGAAAATGATGTCAGTATTTCCAGGTGTCAGGAAGTGGATCCAAATGATGACAGCCTTCAGGTTGCTCTTCTATGCCAGAGCAAGTGGTCCACATAGATTAAGACATTTTCAAGCAAGAGTTCACAAAACCTCAGCTTTAGCATATGTATTCGTTCATGGGACGGAAAACAAGTGAACTGTAAATTTGCTGCAAACCTTGAGTTTAGTTCACACCATCATTCTTAACTGTATGACCACCAGCTTCCGTCCTTGAATGTAAAGAGATTACTGGTATAAAAGTGATATAGAGAATGATGAATTCTGTGAATTGCTTATGCAGGACCTGTTTTGGATATTAAAAAAATCACAATACCTAGTTGGATAATTTAATATTTGCAAGAAAAAACAAGCTCAGAGGGCAGCAAGGACCCTCCAGTTCAATATTTGAGCTACACATATTCTCTTCTGTTGATAATCTAATTGTGCTAAATCCCACTTTTATCAAATAAATAAATAATTGATGTGATTATCTGGTGATCTCTGTGCAGTTCGGTGACTGTGACAGAAACGGTGAACAAATCACAGACTGAAAACTGGATGATGTTTCCTGCAATATGTGGCCATTGCCATATTCCTTGATCACCATATAGCTAGAGTTTCAAGTTCGTGGTTTATTATACCAAGGTTGGAGTGACAGATGAGGGAAAAAAACAAAACAAAATCTTAGCTGTCCATGTCATGTGTTCCTAGTTCTCAGTTGGGTATCCAGCTGCTAAATTCCATTAAAAGGGAGTTAAAAATACATTAAATTTTTTCCTGTTGCATTGCCGTATAAATATCTACTGCAGTTGCCATGAGGACAGTACATTAAGTAAATCATTGTCCATTTGACAGCAAATGAAAGGGGATTTTTTTTAAATGTAAAAAAGGTAGTTTTATGATAGGGAATAGCATTTATCCACATTCCAGGATAGTTGTAAGAAGATGCAACCATTGAATATTCTCTTGGGCTTCAGCGTTTGCAAGTTGAGTGTGTGTCATCCAGAAGAAAAGGGCTGCACTTTTTTCATGGGACTACAGATTCATTCCTCTCTCTGCAACAGTCAGCCCATTTTTTGAGAGAAAATAAATCTAGGAATCTCCTGGTGGGTATTGCTAGGTCTAGAATGCTCCTAAACGCAACATGGCACATCTGTGGCACCTTTTAATGTAAGGGCTGAAAGGATAAATCAAATAGTTTGGCACCGTGCCCATGTCAGTCAGCTATGCCATTTCATCCTCTCTTGCAGCTGTTTACCAAAAATAGAACTAGAATAGTGAAGGGCAGATCATATGCCATCCAGAAGTAGAATCATATGCAGGCAAGAAATGTGAATAATGTTGGCTTGCTACATGCTACCCACCTTGACATTGAGGGAGGGAGGAACTGTAATTGAGATAAATTTGAAGTGCAGGATGTTTTTTTCCTATTCTACTGCAGGACATTTCCAGGAAGGAAAGACAGGACAAAATGATGCAGGATTATATTATGAATTGCTTTTTAGTGGGACAGCCTTCAGTGTTGGTGTAAGGCAGTGTTTTTCAAACTTGGCATCTTTCAGGGGCATAGATTTCAACTCAGCAGCATGGTTTAGGGCCTATAAACCGCATGCTAATAATTCCTGCTTCTTTGACTTATTTTTTTTAAATAAAATTTACTGATTTTCGATTACAAACTAAAATAAAAACAAAATATGCATAATACGTAACAAAACTAAAATAAGTAACTAAACATAACAAAACAAAAACCCTACACCCTGCAAAACAAAACCCAGACCATATCATATATTATTACGGACTTAGCTCTGTATGGGTATCCTTCAACAAGTCAACCCCCTGAAAAGATCTGTTTCCCTTTGTATTTTAAACTAAGTACTTTAAAAAACAAGAAAAAAACACAAAAATAACAAAATCTATAAATACCTTGTGAACGTATATATATTATTAGACAGTATCATTCATAATGTCTCCTGCAATTCATTTTAATGCTAATATACATGTCTTTTCCCATCAACCTACAAACTGAAAATATACTATATAATAAACTTCCATTTGCTTTTCCCTAATACACATTTTTCTGTCACCCTATTCATATAAAAGTATGCATTTCTATTATTCATTAATCATAGAATACATTTTCCCCATCAACCTTGTAGTTGTTGTTCAGTCGCGTAGTCCTGTCCAACTCTTTGAGGCCCCATTGACTGCAATACGCCAATGCAATACGCCTTGCACTGCCTCCCGGAGTCTTCCCAAGCTCACACCCATCACACTGACTATGCTATCTATCCATCTCATCCTCT
>JANHZU010009853.1:67846-82495 GCA_032468055.1 Acrochordus granulatus | reverse complement strand
TGCACTGTTCATTTAAGAAGGCCTTCTTATCTCTCCTTGCTATTCTCTGGAAATCTGCATTCAGTTTGGTATATCTTCCCATCAACCCACAAACTTTATATGTAAAGTGGAACCTCCGATTCTGAGCATAATTCGTTCTGGCAGAATGCTCTTAATCCAAATCGCACTTAAACTGAAGTGAGGTTTCCCATAGGAAACAGTGTAAAGTTGGATGATCTGTTCCGTGCCCCTCCAAATATTAATAAAAAATCATTTTCAACATAGAAATGATTGTCCCTAATATCTGAAACAAGTAACAATGAATCAACATGAGGTTGAACTTATACAGACAAAAGATTTATATACAATATAAAGTAGAAATAGAACAAATGAACCAGCACTTATGGATCTGCTCTGAGGCAGATTTTAGCCATCAGTGGCTGCTAGCTGGTGCTGTCTAGGCAGCCCTGTTGAATTGGGAGGATCCACTGCCATTGCCGCTTGAGGACAAAACAGCCTCTTCCCTTTTCCTTCATCAGCTCCGTTATGAGATTACCCATGCAAGCTCATTGCGCGGTGCTCATCTTGCAAGTTTTTGCTTGCTAACTGAATTAAATTTTATTAAAAATTTTGCTTGTCTTGCGAAAACTTTGTGAATCGAGCTGCTCACAATTGGAGGTTCCACTCTACTAAACTGTAAATATTAACTTTATATTGCCAATGCACATTCTTCTATCCATATTTATTAATCATAGTATACATTTCTTTGTATTAAACTATAAGCTATACGTATCCAAAATTATATGCGTTTAAACATTTATTAATCTATCCTTACATGATATTTCACTAATTATATTAAGTACTCCAAATTTTCATCTTCTAATTTTTCCCTCAAGACTCTGTGTCTCCTCAGCTGAAAGCCCTGGAATGGTTTCCAAATGTTCAAAAATTTCCCCAAAGTAAATTTAAGTTAAAAATATTTTTGCAATATTTGTTTTTTGATGTTTTTCCTTACAAATTGAATTAGTAGAATCCCAAGCAGGATTCTTAAATATCAATAGGGAAGAGCACTGTGGGTTTTATCTGCCCCAGCCAACAAATGTAGCACTTCCCAGCCTAAAAGATTTGCCAAAACATCCACAAAGGTTGTTCTTGTTGCATTTCATTCTTACTGCATTTCACAATTCTCACCACCAGATAACCTGTTTCTTCAACACCCGCATAAAAGATGTTCCTTTGTTCTTTTGTCTGAGTAGATTCAACTTCAGATTCCCTTAAAATGTTTTTCTTAAGTATTGATTTTCTTCCCCGGGGACAATTCGCTTTGCTTTCTTTTGTATCATTTATGTTTCTAAAAAAGAAGAAATAGCGCATTTTAGCTCCTATGGAAAATCTTTTGTCTATATAAGTTCAACCTCATGTTGATTCATCTCCTGATCAATTTTTGCCTCTAATTTTAGTTCTATTTTACCAGTTATTAAATCCATTTTTCTTTCCAAACTATCCATTTTCTCTTCCATATTTTTATACATTTTCTGTATTTCATCTATAAACCACCTCCTATCAAAGACAGTTGATGAACAAGTTATCTCCTTTTGTAAGGCATTCAGACAAAATCAAATCAAAAAAGTCAAAATTCAAATGCTTCATGATACTTTCAAGCCATCAGATAAAGAGTTAATGCAATCGCCCCATACATAGACACATGATGTTGTCATCACCAGTCCACAATATGGAAAACAAAACGCAGTAAACAATCTCACAAGTTCTCCAAACAAGAAAGTGAAAAGATGGCTGCTTGCAGGAATGATGCAGTTCTAAATTAAACAAAGTTTTAGCCTGCTGTCTTATATGTTGATATCAACTTCACCAGTAATTAGTAGAGGGGAAAAAAACCCAGCTCCACAGCACCAGTACTCACTCAAAACAATCCCTTTTTATGTTTGGAGCTTGCCGTTCCTGCTTCCATGCTGGCTAGCTAATTCCATTTGCTAATTCCTTCAGTAAGTTTTGGAAATATGATTGTTCAACAGGAAACAGACTATAATCCTGACAGAGTTAAAGTTCTTAGCTCCAAAAAAAAACTTTTAAAAAGTATAGATATGTAAAAATTGGGCTAAGACAAGGACTGCGTTGCTGTTTTAAAGGCTCTGGCTAGACAAGATTTCCTCCCCACTTTCCAACCTGTAGCTATCTGAGGACCCCAGTTCCTCCTCAAACAGGCTACTATTGGCTGTCTGAAAGCTTTAGGTCCGTTCCCATGAACTCCTTTTTCCATCCGAAGAGTTTCACCAACCAGGTTCAACCAGATTGGTCTTTTCCTTGGGCAAACATGCCCGAAAACGGCTAGATTGCCATTCTTGCTGAGCTCCAAAAAAAAAACAACCTTCTTTGACTTCTTAAACTTGTATTATTAGAAGTAATCTTCATTATTAAGGGGGACAGTTACCCAGAACTTGTAAAAAGAACCAAGAAATTCTGAAAAAAAATTGTTTACTTACAGGACATGTAACCTGCCAAATGTAGTGTGGAATCAATTTGCTAGATATCTGGAATTACTAATGTGGAATAATTCATGTTTACAGAATGCTCGTCAAATTTACTGAAATTAGTTTTCCTGATTTATATTAATTGTGGGAATGAAACCCATCTGGAGTATGCCTTGAGCAACACAAATGTTGACATTTGCCTTGAGCAGTACAAATAGTTGTCGAATTAATATATACCGGGGTGATGCAAAACTAAATACGTCAGATTTATTTTCTTTGCCACTAAGTCACATTTTCTGATTTTTATGTACAAAGTCCATGTAAACTATCTTGGTGTCAGTACCATAATATTGTATTCAGCTTCAGTGCAGTCACTGCAGCCACGGAGACAAGCTTACCATCCTGATATGCCAAGAAATATAATGTTAGAGTAGGCTTTGACTTCCAAGCCTTGGGCTCCAAGGAGAAAATTATTTCCCCATCACTGTTAACTTGTGATCATTGTTGCTCATATTAGCAAGATTTGTGGCTTGTTAAAGGCTAAGCAGGATTTTGATATTGTAAAAAAATCTCAACTTTCTCAGGGTTTCAAAAAAAAGGCCTTCTTGTTATTTGTCAGCTCAAAGTTTTTCTTAAGTATTGATTTTCTTCCCCAGGGACAATTTGCTTTGCTTTCTTTAGTATCATTTGTGTTTCTAAAAAGAAGAAATAACATATTTTAGCTCCTGTGGAAAATCAGGTATTAAGTTACCCAAAAATCTTTTTCTTTTTGCAGTAACAGTTTAGAAATGGTTAAGTATTTTTTTCCCAGCTGGTGATCCTCTCTTACTGTGTACCGACAACAATTCTCATAATCCTTCAGGCATCGTTCTTTTGGGAATGATGGCAGTTGTAATCAGACATAACTGCTGGGCAACATGTTGAAGATGCTTTATTTATGTTTCATGTGTTACATTCTTTGTGTTATTAATACAATTTCAATTATCTTCCATCCGGACAATATACGTTATCTGCAAATCAGTAGCATAAAGATATTACAATACAGTTAGATACAGAATTAAACCAAGATTAGCATGTTGTCATTCATATGAATAAGCAGCAGGAGGTTTCCTTTTCTACAGTGGAACCTCACAAGATGAGATTTTCACAAGACGATCAAAAAAATTTAATAAAATTTATTCCGCTAGACAAGCGGCGATTCACAAGACAAGCAAATTTCACGCGATAACTTATGTGTCATCAGTCAGTATTTCTGTCTGATTTCTCGTTCAGGTAGCAACCACGCATGCGTTCTGTTGACGCTGCCACGTGCAGTTTACTCCAATACTGTCCAGGCAGCAACCGCGCGAGAGTTTTGCCGACGCTGCCACGTGCAGTGTACTCCATTACTGTCCGTGGCTGTACTGTGAGACGTTGCTGAGGGAAAAGGGAAAAGGCCCTTTTGCCTCGAATGGCGGTGGCAGCGGATCCTCATTGTCAATCAGTTAATCATTGTTACTTGCTTTAGTACATAAAATTCGTTGGAAATTATTTTTTGTGAATATTTCTAGGGGCATGAAATGGATCGTCTGATCCCCTCATAGCACAGAGGCAGGTTAAGACAAGAAACATTTCCAAACTACCCACGAAAAACCCCCGGAAAGGCATTGCTGAGGGAAGAGGGAAAAGGCTGCTTGGCCTCAGCAGCGGCGGCAGTGGATCCTCTGAGCAAGCAGGGGGCGCCGGACAGCAGCTGAGGCCAGAACCTGCCTCGAAGCAGATCCGTGAATGCTGGTTAGTTTGCTCTATTTCTGCTTTATATCGTGTGTTAATCATGGTTACTTGTTTCAGATCTTAGGGACAATCATTTCTACATAAAATTCCATTGAAAATGATTTTTTGGTGAATATTTTTGGGAGTATGGAACGGATCGTCCGACTTTCCATTGTTTCCTATGGGAAACCTCATTTTGCTTTAAGAGCATTTTGCGCTAAGAGCGTTCTTCCGGAACGGATTAATCTCGTCTTGTGAGGCTCCACTGTATTTTCTTCTTCTAGAACAATCTCAGTGAGACAGTTGCTTGGCCAACATTCCCACCTTGCTTTTTTTAGTTGTTTTTCCTGCAAAGCAATTCAGATTAAATAGAATTCCCATACTTAGAAAACTGTAAAACACTCTAACCTTAATCCAATAAACCAAAGCACACATATATACCACGATAGACTTGTAAATGTGATTCAGTTTTTAAACAAGTTTAACATTGTCTACAATCTAATATTGCTCCATCTTTCCACTATATTAATGGAGCACCAGTTCAAAGGCTGATATTAAACATATTGCTCTAATTCAAGATTTCAGGTCTAGAATAGTAGTTTATTTCTATCAATGAAAAATTATCTTTTTAGTCATCTGTCAAGCATAATAAATCCAGCTGGATTTACTGATACATAGAAACGATAATTGTTTGATGCAATCCAAGTGCGGTGTATAATTCAACCATCACATTAACTTGTTTAAACCTTATTTCTTTTTCCAAAATCATATCCATAATAATATGAATATTAGATCCAGATGGGATAACCACAAGAAAAATCCATAAGTACCAGAATTAATATCTCTCCAGCATAAATACATTAATCCCCAAACCATTTTAGACATCAACTGAAGCATCCAATAGATATGGAAAAGAGTTTTTTGGTGAACAGACTTGTCTTAAGGTCATCCAAAGCATATTAGCTGTTTGTGAATAATATATAGAAAGTTGATATATTTAACAAGAGACACTTAAATATAAATAAACTATATATATCCCTTTATTAAAATTAGTCTCAGGCTTCTATCGGCAAGCAGGATAATCTGGAAACAGATAAACAGCACTTCATAAGAGCTTTTGATAAGTAGCTATATTGTGGAAATACTAATTAAAGCATTATGAAAGAATTCCACTGACAAATGTGTGTCGCAGGTAAACTCCATTTGTTGAAATCAAGGTTTGCTTTCTTATATTTTAATAAAGGGATATATATATATATACTTTATTTATGTTTAAGTGTATATCAACTTTCAATATATTATATATTCTTCACCTACTTATGGAGTGGAAGAGACAGGTCCTATCTGTGTTTTGCTTTGATTACAGTCTGACCGGGTATCAGGCTCCTTATCTGTATTTTGTGAAAACTTTTCCCAATTATACCAATTAACAATGGAGAAAAACATATGCTAGGATCTCATGTTCATGCAGGATGACTGTTGTATTTCTTGTAACAAACTCTTCTATATAAAACATATACAGACCATAAGCTCTTCCAGAGAAGAACATCTCAGTCTCAAATGGATGCTTCTATAACCCATATAATCTAGTGCATTTTACTATATTGTTGTATAACCACTACAACATGTGTCCTTCCACAGAGCAGTGTTTCCCTACCTAGTTCTTTAACGAATTTCATTTTTTATATAATAAAAGAGTTTTAACCTATTAATGCATTCTGTGTGCCAATTACAAAGTCTTGATAATTGCATACAACAAGACTTCTGCAACATTTATTTCAAATGCCAGACCATGAAACCTGTATAATATATTACATCTGTGTTGATGTAGTATAATAATTTTCTCTTTACAAATTTGGTATTTTTGCTTTCTATAATTGAAATAACTGTAACTATATTTTTGGAGAACTGTTGCATGAAATAACTGAAGTGGCAGACTGAAGAGCTTTGGGCTTGCAAGATAGCTCCATCCTTTCTTGAAATGAGAGGAGGGAAAATTTAAATGCATCCTTCAAGGCTAATATCAGGCAGGCTCAGATCTGTAATGACTGTTCCTTTTTTCCTGAATTAGGGAAGGAATGATGGTTTATTAACAAAGCTAGATTTATTTAGACTGGTAATAATTATACTAGCTATATATATATTACTAAATATACTAGTAATAATTATAATTGATATACTACATATATCTATATGTATCTGTCTTTTTATTACTCTATTTCTCTTAGTATCTCTGTTCTCTATACATCCCACTCCACATATAGGATATTATATAAAATTGGTAGACAGAGCATAACTGAGGTTCTAAGGCCAGGAGATTCCTACAATGTGCAAGGGTTTCAGGTTATTAATGGTGCATAAATAATATTGCTGGGCAGATGGATTTCACCTTGCAGTACAATTGTTTGTGTAATGATCAAATATTAAAATATATATAACATACTCTTCGGCCATTTTTTCCAGTGTGTGAAAAATTACCAATATGTTTATTCCAATATAAACATTCCAACATTTCACACTATTGGATGATAGATGAAGTAAAGCAAAAATTATGGACTCACATATGGAGTGACACAGTTTTAGATCTGTGTTCAATGGTGAAAATGTGGTTAAATCATAATAACTGAACATTAGAAAGTTATTAGGAAAATAAAAGAATGGACAGTTGTAAATGTGAAGCTTTCTTTACACTGGAAATATTCCAAAATAAATTACTGTTAAAAACAGAGCCCTGGGTTATTACATTATTTTTGAATATACAGTCAATACAGACATTTTTATTGAAAAATACGGAAGAGAATCCACCAGAATATAGGATGTACTGTGAAGCTACCACATTTACATTGTCTGCTTGCATACTTGTATAGGATTAGATCAAAAATGAATCTGTCTGAAAGAATGAAAAGTGAGTTATTAAAAAAGATAACAGGAAGTAAATAAATTTTGGTGGGATTTAGCACAGTTAGAATATACACATACATCTATGCACACACACAGCAAGATTTTTATCCTGCTTTTTTTCCATATACAACTCAAGATGATGAACATACCAGTATTCCTTCCTCTTCCTATTTTTCCTACAACAATAACCCTGTGAGATGACTTGGGCCGAGAGGCAGTGACTGGCCCAAAGCCATCCATCATTAAGCATCTATGAGGAAAAAATAGATATTTACAGTAAAAAAAGGAAAAGAAGGAAGGAAAAGAGGAAAAGAAATAAAAAATAGCTGGTACCTATTCCACAGAAGTGTTTTGAAGATTAAATTCCTATTTACTTACCTGACCTTAAACCTCACTGAAAGTTCTGAGTAGAACTGAACAGGATTGTGCTGCAAAGACAAAGTAACTCAATGAAAGCATCTCCAAGTATATTCTTTCTGGACAAACCAAATAACAAACTGAAGTCATATTTATTTCACTAAGCATATTTTGTTCAAATACAGCATATTAATAATTTCCTGTGATCACTTGGTTCTGTAAAAAGATCAGTACTTCCTTTCAATTAAGCATGAATATGATATGGGTTATAGTCCTGTACATTTGTAGAAAGAGCCCCATGGCCCGAAAGGAATTTCTTAACAATGGGCACAGCTACCAAAAAACAAGATGTGGAAAATCTGCAATTTCTGTTCATTTTCATCATTCTGAGTAGATTTTTTTTTAGACTGGGGATGTGCAAAATTATATGATGCCAAAATGGTGGCATTAAGACAATATTCCTCCAGAAATGACCTGGCTTGGCACTGTTATGTTCTCAAGCAATTATTTTAAATACATATATTAAGTGAAAATGTGAATCATCATGACAAACCTGGTAGTTATCATTGCTGATGTGTAAAATTTTGAGTTTTTAGTACATATTCATCTGAAAAATGCCCTCCTCTTGATCTTCTTAGCAGCTGCCGCTTTACAAATATTCTAACCCACATAAATTCTTAATTCCTGCTTGTACTTTTTGCAATGGAGATGATATCAGTAAGGTAATAAGAAAAAGCTTCCTTTCCCTTGGGTAATGTACATTTTTGTACCTTATGAGAATATTGAATAGACTTCATTATTTTTTTTCAATACAAGTCTGAATTCTGCCATTTGATTACCTAAACTAAAAGCATTTCAATATGCCATCCATCACCCTGACCGATGTAAAATGCTGAATATTCAGATTAAATTGGAACTTTTTTTTCCCTGTGAATAAGGAATTTGGTTCAATTCCATAATACACAGTGTCTCTGGAGAGAGGAAATTGAGCTGAAGGTCGCTGAAGGCAAGTGAGAAAATTGTATTATCCAAACACAAAATTCTTTTTCTTATCATCAAAACCTGAAATATAGCCATGGGGAATAAGGGGGTCAAGGGAGGATTCAATTAGAAATGAAAATAGAAAAGATACACTCTTCATGGCTTACATTTTTCTAAACAAGAAACTGCAGATTTACAGTAAACTATTTGTCAGGCAGTTTAAATTTTTGAAAAATATGAATAAGAATAACTAATACTTATTCTATGGGCTTCACTGAAATCCGTGCCAGTTTGCATGAATGTTCACAAATCTCTAAGAAGAAGCAAGTGCCAGACTGATAGGGATTTTTAGAAAGACAGTTGGTGGGAACACAATATAATTCTGCATGGAGATCCAACTGAGATCCAACAGTATGGATTTATAGGAAAGGCTCACATAGATTTTTCTTATATTTCTACACCTGTAAATCCAACTTTGAATGTGCATGCGATTTGTTTTGAAGGTGGTCTTTTCCTACCGGTTATTCTACATTAACAGTGTTCAGGAAAGCAGAATTAGCCTGAATGAGACTGAAATATCCTTAAGTTGTAAAGTAGACAAAAAATCTTATCCATTTAGCTTGCCCTAATTTAGAAATATTCTTTTGGATCTTTACATCAACAGCATTCCCAAAGCAATAAAAATATCCAAATAGCCAATAAAACAAGAACCTGGGAACGTCCTGTGCTCAACTGAAGTGCACCTGCTAATAGCAAATTCCACTGGTGTGGAATTAGGTAGGCAGAATTCTGACTCATTTGTCTTGGTGGATCTACACTGCATCAGTTCCAAAAGCAATCGAGGCACCAGTGCTGAGCTGTTAAAGTTTTAAATGTCTCGATGTGCCAATAGCTTGCAGAGATAACTTCTTGTTTCTTCTTGGCTTGTGTGTTCAGAATGTTAGTTCAAGTGCTTTCATATGTGCTTTCAGTAAGAGAAGCACATGACCAACACGACGGATGCCCTTTGTTCTGAGGCTACCCTACCAGCTTCAGGGTTGAATTCATTGAGGTGCTGGTTTACAAATGCTTCTAGGTGCCCAGCTGTTTAAAACTTTAAGTTTATTTAGGTTGAATGGTTTTGAATTGGTTGCTGGTGTATTTCTATTTATTTCCATTTTTTTAAATCAATACTTTAATGTGTTGTTATTGTTGGTGTACTTTCAGTGTCATATACCAGCCTGAAAGTCAGTTTGGAGGACAACGATCAAGATATATAGATAGTAACATAGAAGCATTCTGAATTAAGACTTCCTAGAAAAACCACATCCTGACTGAGAATCACTGAGCCATCTTCAGTGAATGTACATTGCCATTCCCACAATCGGTACCACAGTAAACCAATTAGTATCATGGATTATAATTAGGTAAACCAATGGTTTTAAACTGGTGTTTACCATTTTCTATTCTCGTGTGATAGGTGCGGGGGGGTATATAGGAGGTCTTGAATTCTGCCTGTTTTATATTAAATCAATTTTATATTAAATCCCCCTATAGATTGATTCACCAGCATGAATTAATAGCACCAGCATGACTTAATCGCAGTCATAATTCAGTTTGTGGTTTAAAGATATACTTATTTAATAAATCAATCAATGTTTCAAGCTGTACAGACAGAAATATAAGGTGCTAGTAATTGGAAGGATGAAATATTCTGGAAACATCCAGTGATAATGAGTTAGAAAACCTGAAGAAGGCTTGGCAAAAAGAAGTCCGCACAAAAGTTAATTGCTGATTTTTGTGATGAACATAAAGCTCAGATACTGAGACCTTTTTATTATCTTACCATAAATTACTGCACATAAATCAGCATAATAATTTGCTTCTTGGGCTGACATCTCTGTTACTTTTGATCTTGAACTCTGCTTTTCTTCCTGAAAGTTAGCTGTAAAAAATGCTATATTCTGCGGGGAAAGTTAAGAAATACAAATAGATTGCATATAAAATTTAGAAACAAAAAACTTCTAGGTAGCATCAGTATGTGCCAGCATGGCAGTATAAAGAAAAAAAGCTAGTGAGATTAGAGAGCTGCTCATGAAATCTAATAGCTTAGAAAATGCATTGACAGGAGAATGTGATTTGAGCCAGATAAATGTTCCAAGCTCTGGGTCAGAAAAGAATGACTGAAAGCTAGCTGGGTTGATGTGCTAAGAATAGGAAAGTAGAAATCTGATGATCTGTGAGTTATCACACAAATTGTAACATATGTTCCTAATAGGTTAGGACTAGAAGCGTGTCCAGTGCTGAAAAATGTGCTTCGATGTACCTGTGCATATAGCAAACACATTGTGCTCTAGAATTTCTCGTTTCATTTCAGAATGAGAATTACAACATACTAAAAGGCGAGGGATGGTTCCTTTACTTGTTTGTTTGTTTGGTACCAACAGAATAAGTGTAGCTCAAGGTTAAATTGTAGGGTCCGTGATGCTCTCTGAACTTGGTTGTTTTCTTGCAGATGTTTCATTTACCAGACTAGGTAACATCACTGGTGCTAGAAGGGAGTGGAGTTTGCTCTCTTTTGATATATTAATGGCTTGCCTTGTCAGTGGCTATGGGAGTTTTTTGGTAGTTCCTTGATAAGTTGCTCAGTCAAACAAGCTCATGTAAACAACATTCCAATCAAGGAACCAACTGCAAGAAAACAACCAAGCTCAGAGGGACCTCACATTTATTCATTTGAGCAAACATCTACCCTGCCTCAATCAAAGTAGCTCTGTTTACAGTATATATAAAATAAGAATTAAAACATCTAAGGTCAGGTTCAGATGATCTCATGCCCAACAGCAATGTAAAAGCTCCAATTCGAAAACCATAACAATTCAGTTTAACATTTTTGGAAAACCTATCAAGGAGGGGACCGCTTTATCTCTTTCTTCTGGGCTACAGCATCAGTGCTGTGTTGAAAAGCACTTCAAGAACTGCTCAAAGATATGGGACTACAAGAGGTTGCTCCCTGGAGATTCTAATAAGTCCAGCTGATATTGGTTGGGACAGGTGGTCTTGTAGATACTGGGGTGCCAAGCCACAAAAGGCTTCATAGTCAAAACCAGCATCTTAATTGTAGCTGGAAACCAATCATAACCAATGCAGTACCCTCAGAATTGAAATGCTTCCAAAGGTGAGAGTTTGTAAGCACATGGACCAGTCCAACCAAACCAATATTCTTGCATTTCTATTGCCTGGATGTGAACTTCAGCAATGTTGGGCATGCACGCATACACAAAACACTCACACAATTTGTGTGTTCCTTAAGCTTCACTTGTTTTTCTTTTGCAAGCCACATGTAGTGATTACCCATCTGAAATCCAGCTTCATGATAGAAATCTTTATTTTTTTTTAAAGTGGTGTCATAATTTCCCAGCAATGTCATGAAGAGTGAAGATTGGACAAAATACTGTAATCTTCTCTTCTTCTGTCTGGGTTTAGAGATCAGAATATTGCCTTCATGCTGCATGTGTAAGTGTGCTAGGAAAACATTGGGCCTTAGAGCACCTATTTGATCCAGTAGGGTCAGGGCTGGGGCCCAGATATATCAAGATCAAGCACACATAGAGATATATAGGCCAAGGCACTGAGACTGAGGAAGGGTGGAAGGCTTCTAACATGTTAGATGTTACTCAGACAATGCAGAGACATAACAAATCTAGCAAGATTTTAGCACTGTTTGTCAAAATAGGAGACAATCTGCTTCCTGACATTTCCTCTGAGTAACTTAATGTAGCTTTATGCAGCATTCTGCATTGCTGACAGAGCCAAGAAACAATACCTCTATGGCAATGTGCAGCATCCTTTTCTTAGCTGAAATAGCGCATACATACATATTTCACCATCTGTTTGTGTATGTTTCATCTAGAGCACTGCATTTTTGGGATTTCATCTGAATCAGGCTGTTCTTGCTCCAGATTCCAGGCTCAGCAAAGCATATGAAACGTGCAGATTATCTGAAAGCAGTTGTTCTGTCCATGGAGTAATTTGCGCGTAGAGAGGTTTGCACATCACTAGTTAGGCATACATTTGCATGTCTTAAAATAGCAGTGGAGAGCATTGTATTCAGCCTTGTATTCAGCCGACCACAAGCATTGTGGTGATGCACAATAAAATCTTCAATGTGGCGTTCACCTGTCTCTCTTCATATAAAGGTCTTTTACAGTCTTTTTATGAGGAGAACACATTTTCCCTCTTTGATTTCTGGTTGCAGAGATTGACTCCCAGTCCCCAGAGGACGTACTGCAGTGGGACTGCAATGCAGAGCTTCAGTGGGCCAGTTTTTTCTCTCCTGCTGAGGACAGCTTGTACAGCCCAACAGAGTGTAGTATGGAAAGTCTCATGATTTAGAAGCGTCTGATTCCTCACCAGCTGTCTTCTAAAGTGCTATGGTGGCAATATGTACTTTTTGCAAATGTGAAAAAATATTGTTTCTCAAATGCAGGGTTAGAAAATAAATATACTGAACGTGGTTTGGAGTTTAGTTTTCAGCTGAACTTGAACTATATGTAATGACTCCTGCAAGAAAGTAATTTTCTATAATTGTCCTACCTGGGCATTTCCTTACCTGTCTTTGCTCTGTTTCATATGCATTCACATTCACGTGTACACAACAAACACCCACAATATAGCTTATAAAAATGAACAAAATTGAGAAACCCTATGGAAAGTTCTTCAGGATTCAGAACTAAAAATCACAGGAATCAGAAGTAGAGATTAATCAAAACACCCAATTTAACAGAATCTGAAAATTGAAATATATGTCACAAAAGCACCATTTTTAGTTAAATAAGGAAAACCTAAACAAACTGGGCAAATGGAAAATTGCTTCAATATTTGTTATACTGCAATTTAAATATAGTTTTGGAATATTTGAATAAATACTATATACCTTCATAAATTAACTAGTTCTTGGTTTAATGAAAACAGATTTTATACATTTTGAAAGCTTGCATTCTTCAGTTTTATTTTTTGATTCACTTTTAATTACCAAGGTTCTATCAAGATGCAGAAACGCCTGGTCACCTATTCACATTTGAAATAACTGATGATTAACATTTTTTTAATTGTTAGATTTTGCTTACCTGCTGATGGTTGTGGGTAGTATAATACAACTGCTTGTTTTTTTTAAACAATTTGCTAAAAGTGGTTATTTCCATGGTACAAATCAGAATCACTGATTAAATTCCAGAGTAATTAGCTCCATTACTTTAAAACCTTCAGATATGGGTCACTAAAAATTACTATTAAAACAAATAGCAATGTGAATTTAGTACAAATAAGGAACAGTGTAGTTTCTAAATTACCTTCAGGGCTTCCTTGTCTTCTGTTCCTTTGTAACATGCAGTTCAAAACCTTTGTTTCACTTTTATAAAGTGAGAAGACAATAATTTCTTCCTTCAAATTAGAAAGCTTTTCTTTTCAAACAGTCATTAGTGGGACATCATTTTGCACACAGAAAAATTATCTGTCCAGGATGCTATTAGTCTGCATAATACAACAATTAGTTTCTCCATTTATTATCATGACTTGAAAAAGTGGAACTAGCAATTTCAGGAATGAAAGGATATTTTAATCAAGTCACAAGTTCAGAAGTCTGAACTTTATTATCGATTAAAAATATGAAAAGGGATTTTCTCAATAAAGCAAACTACAATTCCTTCTTTCTTTTTTTTTCTTTTATATATTCATTTAGAAATTTAATATGTCTGGATTTTACTTTATATTGTACTTCCTTTTTATTACTTTATATTACTTTGCTTTGTTCATAAACTCCATGATATAATTGCCTTTTGCTGGGACAAAGTATGCTTTGGTAATACTTTGAGACACAACTCATTTCTCATATTGAAAGAAAAGTTATTAAAATTGCTTGTAAAGTATGACCCCTTATTCTACTCTTAAGAATTTTCTCTTTATGTAAAAGTTTTCTTTCTCTGCTTCATAATCTCAGCAAAATTATTTGGAAACCTAAAAATAAGTTGCATTCCTGTCATGCTTTGGCACAAAACCACATTCAGTTGCCTAAAACTTTGGATCTGGTCCCCAGAAAACCTTTAATTTTTTGTTGTTCAGTCACGCAGTCGTGTCTGACTCTTTGCGACCCCATGGACTGCATTACACCAGGCCCCCCTGTCTTGCACTGCCTCCCGGAGTCTTCCCAAGC
>JANHZU010009853.1:54144-67746 GCA_032468055.1 Acrochordus granulatus | reverse complement strand
GGTGGACTAGAGGGGTCTACATAAGGATCTATGAAAAGTCTGTAGCCCCTCCCTACCCTGACCTCATTTGACTGAATGGGAAATTAGAGGGCTCATTCAGATTCTGAAAAGGGTTTTGGAGTATATCTTCTACCCCTTGAACCAAATATCTATTGACTGCTGGACTTCCTTATTCATAGGTGTATTTGCTCCTATAAATAATTCCTGCCAAGTTTCAGCTAGCTGGGAGCTCTCTATTTATGACAAAAGTAATCCTTCAAATTACAGACCAATTAGTCTAATTGATATCATAGCAAAATTGTATGCCAAATATATTTCATATGACAATGATAGCTGGGGAGTAATCTAGATTTTTAAAGAGGCACGGTGGCACAAGCGGTTAAGAGCTCAGCTTGCCAGCTGGCAAGTCAGCCGCCCGAGTTCAAGACCTGGCGATGCTGTGCAGCAGGGCGAGCTCCTGCTGTTCCGCCTCAGCTCCTGCCCACCTAGCAGTTTGAAAGCACGCAAGCACAAGTAGATGAATAGGTACCGCCCCATCTGATGGGAAGGTAATAGTGTCCGTGCACCTTGGGCGTCTCGTCATGCCAGCCACATGACCACAGAAACGTCCTAGGACGAACACTGGTTCTTTGGTTTGGAAATGGGGATGAGCACCACACCCTAGAGTCAGTCATGACTGTCAGGGTCACCTTTATCTTTAATCTAGACTTAAGTTGGGTCATTCTACTATTGATAATAATTTAATTTTATGTTACGTAATAGAAAAATATACAACTAAAGGGAACCAACTGTCTACAACATTTGTAGACCTCAGTGCAGCTGTGGATTTATGGCTCTAAATATAGATCTTAGGCATTATATTCAAATTCATGCTTAAAGGTATGAACATGGTTCCCTAACACAGAAAATTAGCACCAATAAAGGGGTCAGGTAAAGATATATACTGCTTTGTAGTCTGTTCAGTCTGTACATAAACGATATTCCAAATTTCTTCCATCAGCTGAAACACATATGCTGAAAGTATAAAAAACAATGTCATTATGTTAATGATATTGTACTGATGTTATTCACCCAGGTAGGATGAGAAGATTCCTGCATACTCAATTATCTAAACATTAACAATAGTTGTTCAGTCACACAGTCATGTCCAATTCTACACAACACCACAGACTACAGCACACCAGGCCTCCCTGTTCTGTACTGCCTCCTGGAGTCCACCCAAGCCCACAGCCATCACACTTATTATGCTATCTAACCATCTCATCCTCTGCTGTCCCCTTCTCCTTTTGCCTTCAATCTTTCCCAGCATCATAGTCTTTTCTAATGAGTCCTCTCTTCGCATTATGTGGCCAAAGTATTTGAGCTTCAGCTACAGTATCTGTCCTTCCAATGAGCAGTCAGGGTTGATTTCCTGTACTGCTGACTTGTTTGATCTCCTTTCAGTCCAAGGGACTCTCAAGAGTCTTCTCCAGCACCACAATTGGAAGGCATCAATTCTTTGGCTCTCAGCCTTCCATAAGTTATAACTGGGAAAACCATAACTTTGACTGTATGGACCTTTGTCAGCAAGGTGATGTCTCTTTTTAATATGCTGTTTAGGTTTGCCATAGCTTTCCTCCCAAGGAGCAAGCAGCTTTTAATTTCATGGCTGTTACTGTCTGCTGTGATCTTGGAACCCAAGGCTTGTGATTCATCCAGCCTGGCATTTCTCATGATGTACTCTGCATATAAGTTAAATAAGTAGAGTGAAATATAGAACCTTGTTGTACTTTTTTCCCAATTTTGAACCAAACCATTGTTCCATGTCTGATTCTAACTGTTGCTTCTTGACTCACATAATGAACTCTCAGGAGAAAGGTAAGGTGGTCTGGTACTGCCGTCTCTTTAAGGATTTGCCACAGTTTGTTGTGATCCACAGAATCAAAGGTTTTAGCATAGTCAATGAAGCAGAAGTAGATGTTTTCTGGAATTCCCTTGCTTTCTCCAAGATCCAGCAAATGTTGGCAATTTGATATCTAATTATGCTAACAGTACAAATATTTTCTTAGTGGCTTACTTTGTCAACATGTATAAAAATATCTGAATAGCTTTGACTTACATTTCTGGCAGGTGGTACTTGTATAGTTTTATTTACTTCTCATACAGGATTTCCAATCCAGTCTCCAAAATGATTGTAGTTCGTGCACAATCTAAAAACATAAACATGAAAATTCATTCTCAAAATAACCAAAGCCACCCATCCTCCTACATATGAATCAACATTAAAAAAAAATTAAGGACAAAAGATGGGTCTGGTTAGTCTGACAGAGCGAACTAGATATTACATATGGTAATGAGCACCATCTGGTGGATTAGGGAGAAGTTTTTTTTAACAAAAGAATAGATGTTTAATGGCAGAGAATTGTTTGTGAGTTTAGTTCTGGCATAAGGACTAATATATATCCTGAACCCAAACAGAAGAAGACTGAGAAAATCCCAATTCTTTCTTGTTTTAGCATTACCTAAGAGTAATACGGGGTGAAATGGCCTAGTGGTTAAGATGCTGAGCTTGTTGGCCGTAGGTCAGCAGCCTGAGTTTGAAACCTGGTGTTGCTTAATGGGATAAGCTCCCCTTAGTCGCCCCACCCCCTGCCAACCTATCCATGCAAAATGCAAGTGGATAAATAGGTACTGCCTAAATTGGTGGGAAGTAACAGCATTCTGTGCACCTCGGCACATAGTCACACAACCACAGAAGCGTCTTTGGACAACACTGGCTCTTCAGCTTTGAAATGGAGATGAGCACTGCTTCCTCAAGTTGGACACAACAGAAAGGGAAAACCGTTACCTTATACCTTAAGAGTAACATCCCTCTATATCTTTCATGACATTGTGAGGTTCTTTTAGTCTAGATTTCAGTAAACAATATTGCTGTCCTTAGTAGACAACTTTGTTAAATGAGGAACACAATCCTGTTAGTCCTAGAATTCTTGGCAGCTTTTAAGTTGTATATCCTATTGGCTCCAGCATTGCTCTTAGATCACATGGTAGTGATGTGTCAGATTGCTCTTACATCACATGGTAGTGATGTGTCAGGCATGAGAGACCAGACCCAGCCACCAAGATTCAAACTACCAATTTCTTGTTTCTGCCTATTTACAAGAATCTGCCCAGCTAACAGTTGAACACCTATGCTTGTAAGATAAAGGTCAGCAGCCACCAGGGAGGGCTGGGCCCTTCATATTTGTGGATACACAGAGACTCCTGGCTGATGCCACATTTGACTCCTCCACCTGGCTCTGCTGTCTCTTCATATACATGGTGCTAAGATTACAGTCTTGTGCACATATACAAAGAAATGAATTTCACTGATTTGTATTCCGAAATATAAGGTTATAGTTTAGATTGATGTGCATCCTTTTTTTTAAGAAGCAATACTTTAGGTATGGCAATTTCAGTTTCAAATCTTAAGTAAGCCCTCTAAAATTAAACCCTGTATGATGTCACAGACCAAGACATTGTAGATTGGAGAGTTAGTCAGAGAGTACGATAGTTCAGAAGAACACAGGTATAAACAAGGCTGTGAGGTTTGACATGATCCAGTTTCTACTTGAACTGAATTAATTTGCAATGGTGATTCAAGATGCCTCAGTCCTAAATCCAGGCCTAAGCCAAGGTGAAAGGAATCCAGGTGATTTCATCCCTGAACTCCTTGTGATAAGTCATCATAGAGCACTCAAGCATATTACCCTAAAATGTGAAATCTGACACTTACTAGTGATTATTGAAAAGAATGGGACCTAAGGATATTTTTAAGGGAGAATGAATTACTGTCTATATTTATATAGATTGGAGAGATGACCTGACACCTCTGTGCATCCCTACAAACCAAGATGATCAATGTTGCATTGAGACTTCTCTCATCTTAACATTTTGTCCATAAGTTCAAAATAACATGCTGAAGAAAATTCTTTATCACTGGAAAAGTAATTGCTGACAGTGCTAAATTTACAATTTGGATGCAGCAGGAGAAGAACTAAGCTGAATCAAGACACAGGTTCATCTAATCCAGTATCAAGTGTCATTTAGCGGCCAATTAGGACGGAGCAGTGTCCACCATGAGAAGTGAACCAGAGTTTCATTTTTCTTTATGCTTCTTAGAACTATTATTATTAGATACATATCTTTTTCTGGAAAAAACATTGGTTGATTGTAGCAATGCTTACCCATCTTTGTGTTTCCTTAAGATTTAAGCTTTGGATGTTTAATGAAAGTTCTCATCTTAGGTGATGTCTGTTTTTTTTTCTGGGTTCTTATCTAAATTTACTAATACTAATAGTTTACACTGTTAATTTAAAGACATAAAATTGTCCATCTTATTCTTCCAGTGACTAGTTAAAAAGGTAAAAACAATGTAAAGATTTCCCCTTTCCGTTGTGTCTGATTCTAGGGGGGAGCGCCCATCTTCATTTCATAGCTGAAGAGCCAGAGTTGTCCAAACACACTTATGTGGTCATATAGCCAGCACAACTATTTGCCAAGATGCAAAGAATGCTATTATCTTCCCACCAATTTAGGTGGTACCTATTTATCTCCTTGCATTTTTCATGTGCTTGAGCTGCTAGGTTGGCAGGAGCTGGGGTGAATAATAGGAGCTCAGCCCATTAATGGGTCTTGAACTCGGCTTCCCAACCTTCTAGTGTCTTAACCCCTAGGCCACCACACTCCAGTGACTAGTTAATGTAGCTTAATTTTAGCAAAGGTCATACATATTAGATGGCCTGCTGGAATCCAACTATCCATTTAGTGTTTATTTTTTTTTAGTATTGCTGTAATATGATTTCTGGAATAAGAGATAAATGTAAATAAATTAGTCATGTGATGTCTCCTCATGAACTGAGGAAAGTATAATTTCTTACATCTGGATAAAATGCAACTTAACACAGGTGAATGTCTTGGCACAAATCCTCCTAGGTTAAAAGTACTGGGCTTGAATGGACTTGCAGAGGAAATATGAAACAAATTCAGATTCTTGTTCTGATAATTCTGTTGTCCAGGTAAATTTCAGTATTAACTATGGATTCCTGAGGGTCTGTTGCTGTGGAGTTCAAATATGATTGTAAGATTGAAAAGTTCACTTTATTAGTATGCATTGGCTCCTTTTGGGGTTGAGTTATATATATATTTGGAAGAATCATCTTTAACCTGATTGAGAAGATTGCAAGCTAGAAGGTTGCTGCAGATAAATAATTTTGTGCAGAGGATTGATTTTATGTTCCTGACTAGATAGCTTTTTCAAAGTCCAAATGTACACAGTCATGAAGTGGATGAAGTGCTGATAGTTATTCAGGATTTTTGTCCTATGTGCCCCCATTTCAATTATTTATTTTCCAAGAAGCTAATGATTTGGTTAATTAAATATTAAATCATAAAATAGACATATACAGCAAAATAGCCAGTAATCAAATTTATTCCAGTATTAAAATAATATTAAGCTTTCATAGATTGAATAGAGAATGGTACTGATATAACATTTTCAAGAGGCCTGGGAGGGCTGAAGCAAAACAATGCTGCAGGTCTTCAACTAATGACACAAATGGAACTGAATTTCAAGTTGTAAGTCATTATGGTTATAAATTAAGACACCCACATGACGGGACCTGATTTTATGACATTTTTTTGCAGTGGTGGTTTAGCAAATCACCATGATTGTTAATGAACACCATGGTCATAACTGCAAACCCTTTCTTTTTTTGCCAAAAACTGAGAAAAAACACCTGAATCTGATAAAAAACATTGCATATCGTAGTCACACGCCTGTGGGATGGTGCAAACCATTGTTAAAGTAAGCTGGTTGCCAAGTGCTCAAAATGTGGTCATATGACCGTGGAAGTGTGTGTGGCACAAGATTTTACAAGGGTCAGAAGTGTTTTATTTGCTATAAAGAACCTGTTCCAGGCTTGCTGTAATTCTGAATAGTTGTTAAGCAACTGGTCGTAAGTTGAGGTCTATTGGTTAAAAAAATTATCTAGGTCTTATTGTTTATTATATTGGGAATAATGATGTTTTTGTGAATGGAGGATGGTACACAAAAGTTTCACATTCTTACACGCATAGGACTGAAAAAGAATAAGGGACCAGATGGAATCCCATCCATTCAGTGTTGATCTTCCAGGTGATATGAGCCATGGACTCATCCTAGTATGACCTGTTCCAATGAGTGAGTGGCTCAGAGTGTGACTCAGGTGAGTTTCTCTCTTAGGGACAACACTTCACCATTGCCCGTATCTTGCCAGTAGTCTGGACAATGAAGTACAGAATGAGGCCAGGGAAGCTCAACAAGGTGAAATTCCTTAGGAAAATTTTTTCATCTCTGAAGGAGATGAACTGCTGAACCAAGTCAACCTTCAGGCATAAGCGATGGGCTGTTATCAAGTCGCCTACCCTGGAGAACACACTCATTCGGAACAGCAGTTGGTGGGCAAGAGATATACCACTAGGCAATCATTATTAAGTCTGGCCAGACTGGGACAAGATTGACCCTTTCCTCCAACTTTCTGGAGTTAGTAGGTGGTGCAGAATACAATTTTCTGTCAATTGAGCCAATGGAAATCACCTCTTTCTTCCCAGGCAATGCATCAAGCATGCTATCCCAAGCTGAAAATATCAGAACTCGGACCTAGAGAGTGCCTTGTGAGCCAAAATACAGAACATCCTACCATCCTGAAAATAACATGTGGAATATTCTGTTTTTGTTTTAAATTGCATTAGCTGTCTTGGAGAGCGAGTTTGGTATGGTGGTTAAAGGCATCAGACTAGAAACTGGGAAACCATGAGTTCTATTCCTGTCTTGGGTATGAAGCCGGCTGGATGGGTTTGGGTCACTCACTCTCTCTCAGGCCAAGGAAGAAGGCAAGGTCAAACCACTTCTGAAAATATTGCCCAAAAAATTGTCGAGACTTGTGCAAACAAAAGTCAAGACGACAGTAACTTGAAGGCAAGCGGACACGTACACACATGAACACATATAAAGCTGCCTTGAGTGCTCACCTGTGCCAAAAGCTACAGTCTGAATCAATCAATCCAACCAATCGATCGATCGATCGATCAATCAGACAAATTGATAATAAAGCTAGGCAGCAGAGGGCAGCCTCTTCCGATCTTTGGTGGTCATTTACGTAATTCAGTTTCGCAGAGCTTTCTCCTTCGAAAGCAGCAGGTAGAAATAACAGAGGACGGAGTTAGTGACTTGATAATTAAGACCTCAAGCAGCCCTTTTTCCATACAGCCCTTTTACTCACTTGAGTTTAAAAAATATCAATGAAAGATACCAGGACCAACCACTGACCGGCTAAAAAATTCAGTTCAGCACAACGAAACCAGAAGACTGGTAGCTTGTACCCAGGAGACAGGCTAACATTTTCATTACTGTAGCATCATGGGGACAACCTGCATACTTTGGTTTTACAGGTCACTTGGGAGCACATCATTTTTTTTGCCATCATTGTTTATTTAACAGCATTTTGTTTGGGGGGGAAAAAAAAAACTAGGCAACTTTATGCTACTACCATCAGATGGCAGTGTGATCTTCTAGTAGAGTGCTGTAACTCCATGCAGCTTTACTTTTTTGGGTGCGCGCGCGTGTGTGTTAATGGTTTACAAGCAGAAAAAAATGCCATTTTTAAACTGCTTCTAATTAAATATTTTCCATGACAAAGCATGCATTTAAGAAAGCACAGCCCAACTGGGACAAACCACTTAAACCTATAAAATGTCTCGTGCTGGTCCGGAACCTCCAGAATATTTTTTTCAAATAGCTTTATAATATTGCATTTACATTGATTTTGTATAATGTGGATTAATTTTCTGTTTATGCGAATAGACGGATAGCAGAAGGGTGACTGATCAGAAAAAATTCCAAGGTCTTGCTAATCCTACAATATCACCTTTCGAGGTGGGGGGCGGCGGCTCTGTAATCAAAATTAAGTCTCCTTCAAAGGGATATATCACAAGCTGGAGAACTGCAGTTGATTTGTGTGCTTCCGTGTATACATAATTAACAGAAAATTGCATAAAAGCTGCATGAATGTGTTGGATCTGTTGCACTTGGGGGATCGCGTCTGAGAAGTGTGCGGGGAAAGACGGGAAGGAGGTGCTTTAAGACTGTGTGGGGGATATGGATATTTAGTCATTTCCTGGCAAGTTTAACAAGCTGCAGCACAAAAGCAAACAACTTTTTATATTGTTGGGCACCAAGAGCATTTGCAAATATAAGTGAGAGGCAGCTCTGCTTAAGATTATTCTGCATTTTTCCACATAAAGGGGACGAGTCCAGCCGTCACAACCCTTGGCCAGTTTTGCAAGGTCATAATCATTCCATAGATGAGACTGTCTTATATCTCCCCTCCACAATGGTGGAAAAAGCACACAAGCACTTTAGAACCCCCTTTGTACTTTGGTACTTCAAGTTTCCTGAAGCTTATTGGTGCTTGTATCTCTCCAGTTCTCAGAGAATAATGAATTCAGCTAACCCAAAGTCATTTTGAGTGTTAGAGGTGACAAGGAAAACAAAATCAACACTGCGGATCTGCCAATAATTCTCCTGCATGGATACTGGATTGGGCCAAATTAGGCCTTGTGTTTCAAGGTGACACGTAAAATCAAATCATGGTGAGCATCCCTGAAAAACTAGGAAGGATGGAACATATGCAAAGAACAGCTTTTGTGAAATAGAAAGAATTTAACAGATGCTCTACTCATCCCATTTAGTGATTATCCCGTCTGTATTTAAAAGTCCGCAACTTGGCTTGGAGGAGCTCACTTGAAGGCACAGAAAATCGCACATATTTTTGTAGTTATCAATGAAAAAGAGTAAAAATAGAAGAATTTACATGAATATTATCTATAGACAATTCAGTTAGCCTTAAACATGGTTCCTACAATGTCATGAAATTAATATAATTGTTTTCACTCGTGAGTATCTCTGTGTGTGTATACTTTAAATTAATTTAATCTTCCATACTTCATATCTGCCAACAGATGAACTCATGCATATCAACCGCCATCTCTAATAATTGTCTTGCTTGATTAATGCCATGATAGGCAATGGAATTCATTATAGATACAAACTGTTGATGATGATGATTATAATAAAAAAATTGTTTAAATTGATCATGATAAAAGGTTGACTTACAGAAGGATAAAAGGATGATGAGTAGATCTGAATAAGCAATATCACATTTCCTAAAAATGTCTAAAGAGAATTTGGGAGGAAATGGTCATGGAAGAAAAGGAAAGATTTGGAAAAAATGAGAGTGAAAATAAAATTGCTGGAAGAAATGAAAAGGTATTAGTAGATAAATTAATCTCCCAGCAGAATAAACAGAAGATGGCAATAAGGAAAGAGAATGTGCCACATAAGCAGAGTGAAGGCATGTTAAAGGCACGTATGAAAAAGAATGTTTGCTAAAATAAAATTGTGAGTGAGGAAAAATGCACATAAAAGAATGTTTGTGGTAAAAATGACAATGAAAGAAAGATTTTACAATGCATATAGAAAGAAAGAGGTAACTGTACAGAATGTATTGAAACAGAGCAGGGAAAGGTTAATATTAAAAAAACAGAGAGAATAAAGAAGGATTTTGATGGACATTTTTTAAAAAAAGTTTTGGGAGCAGATGAAAAGGGTTACCCAGGAGGTAGGAAAGTGAAAGCAGTGGAAACAAAAGCGATAACATGGCTTGGGATGAAAATTAGAGACCGTGGACAGGAATGATACGGGTGATCCGTACAGGGCAGAATTCAAATGAATGCTGTGACTGATAATCTCCCTGACCAAACCGATGAATCTAAGCATCAACTGTTGTGACAGTGCTGAAAAATGATGTCTGTGCAGGTATAGATAACATAATTGGAGATACATTCACATGTAGATGTTGTACAAGAAGTCCTTGGCTTATAACCATTTCTTTTACTGTTCAAAATTACATTGGCACTGAAGAAAGTGACTTACGACCAGACCTTACTCTTACGGCTGTCACAGCATCCCCAAGTTCATGTGATCAAAATTTGGGTGCTTAGAAAAGGGCATGTATTTATGGCAGTTCCTGCATCCCAGGGTCCCGTGATCGCCATTTGTGACTTTCCCAGCTGTCTTTCAATAAGCGAAGTCAATGAGGGAAGCTGGATTTGCTTAATGTCCTCAACATTCACTTCATGATTACAATATTTTTTTTAAAAAACGGTGGCAAAAAATGGCACAAATTTCAGCACAACTCAGTTAACAACCAACTTGCTTAGCAACAGAAATTCTGGCTCCATTCGTGATCATATGTTGAGGACTATCTGTATGTTTATGGAGAGGCCACACAACTTATGTAACATACGAAAACTGCATATGTACCTGCCAGTTGGAAAAATACTGTTACGGTTCTGCCATACGAAGAGATAAAAATGGTAAAGGTTACCTTGCCAGTCGTGATTGACTCTAGGGTGTGGTGCTCATCTACATTTCCAAGCTGAAGAGCCAGTGTTTGTCCAAGGACGCTTCCGTGGTCATGTGGCCAGCATGACTAGATGCCCAAGGCGCATGGACACTGTTACCTTTCCCACCAAAGTAGGTGGTACCTATTTATCTCCTTGCATTTGCACACTTTTGGGCTGCTAGGTTGGCAGGAGCTGAAGTGGAACAACAGGAGCTCTCCCTGCTGCACGGCAATGCCCGGTCTTGAATTTGGGCTGCTGATCTTCCAGCTGGCCAGCCAAGCATCTTAACTGCTTGCCCACTGTGCCTCTATACAAACAAAGTTGTATAACAAAACAAAGAGAAAGAGAAGTATGTGGGGATTAGCTGGTTATGTATGCCTGGACAAGTATTTGGGAAAACACTTCAAAACATCTTCTGGGGTGCCAGTATTTGTAAAAGAAAATCTCTTGTTGAATTAATCTTATATAAAGATCATAAGTAACATGCTTACTACTTTTAAGACTATTAGGCATGGATTTATTATTATAGGATAATCTAGCTCTTTATTGTAATTATTGCAAATAACAATATCCATTTTATCTATGCAATATTTATAAAATTGTGTATAAACAATACTATAGAATAATTAAAAACAAATTAATAGTATAGCATTTGGAGATTTTAAGGAGATGATCATACCCCTGTGAAAACAAGAGGTGCGTTAGTTGAATAAACTTCTATTTTCAATTTTGGACTGCAATATTACAAAATCTGAAGTATTACTATCCCTATTTATGTCTAACTTCCCCCACCCCAAAAAAGAAAGTTATTTATAATGGAGTCATAGCAATTTTATCAGCTTGATCACTGACATTCCATGCAGAAATTCAAATCCAAGCAGCCTTGTGGTAAAGCCAAAAGCCAGATCATGGGGGAATTATTGGAAAATGTTATCCTTCCATCCTCATTAAATCAATCTTTTCAACCTGTAAGATCATATCTATGGTAAAGTAATTAATGAATTTAATTAACAAGAGTGCAAACTTCTAAAAATAAAATCAGTTTTTCACAATATGATTATGGTGTGAGGTAACCTTTAACTTAATCTCATAGCACTTTCACCAATGGTGTGTTTGGAGTTTTAAGTGAATATACAGGTGGGAATGGAAAGAGTTTTTGGACTGATTCCAGTTGTTGGGGGAGAGGCTTGGTATTTAATGCTTTATTTCCCCTTCTCATTCTTAGCTTTGATTCTGAAATATTTTTTCCCACAACAGTGCTAATAATACCCAGTCTTTTTGGTGCTGAATTACACAGAGTATTGTAGGTTCACATGTGGCTGTGAGTTATGCCATTAGCTTTAAACCACGAAGGATGCAACAAAGCTGTTGAAATTCTGAAAGTACACAGCTGATTCTCTAAAGTTGTCACTCAACATGCTTCTGTGCTTTTTTATTCAGAAATGATTTCTACAAATCACAAAGTTCCATAGGAACTTTGATGGCTTTAAGTTCAAGCATCAAGAAGCCTCATCCAGCATATTTGGTAAGGATTTACATGTATGATATAATAAGTTTGCTACTTTGTGGAGCTATTCTGAAGATGTTAGTTTAATATCTGTATCTGAAATTTCATCTGAGGAACTACATTAAATTATACTAAATAGGGAATATGGAATATACATGTTTAAGGCTAACCATAATGAAACAATGAACAAATCATGCATGAACTTACTGCTGAAAAACAGTGAGATCTGCTTCTAAAATTAAATGTGATGTGGAAAAAAGTTTTTAACCTCCTCAGATCAGAGATTTTCAAGTGGCAGAAAATTTACTTGATAAAAAATGTGGCAATAGTCTACAAGGTAGATAAACTCATGAAGAAGTGGTTGATCACTGGCAGATTGCTGTGATAGTATAACACAATTTCCACGCTCAGATGTAGCATGCATCTAACAAACAATCTGGTGAGTGGCAAAATATAGGGAAACTCAGTTGCCTTCAAATAGTGTATATTAGCTTTAATGAAGTATTGAGTTTGTTCGTGTTGGAAACATAAGCCTAGTTGGAAAAGTGCTGCAGATCTTTAGTTTGGTCCTAAGAGGCTATTCTTACAGTTCTATATATTCAGCAGACAACTGAATATCTGCTTGGGCTTTCCCCACCTCTTTGTTTTCAACAGCTACAGTACAGTATGTCTTAAAGTAAAGACATAAATCCTCTTATTCCCAGCATTGTTGCAATAATGTTAAAAGCTGGCTGATCTACCTGGCCTTGACAAGCCAAGAGCACAAGTGGGTCAGAAATGATTGAATATCCCATAGTGCTGAGTGTCATGTCCCATTTTCTTGGTGAGTTAAGAATGAAACTTGCAGATCTCAGAGCATGAATACACACACACACATGTGCAGTCAGTTGCTGATGCTGACAAGCCTATAATCCCCATTTGAAGAAATCATTGTGTACCAGGGAAGATTTGTTTTAATAACAAATATTGGATAATAGATGTGTGTGCCTGCAACAATGCTACAGCTTAGAATCAAAATTCTAGCAGAAGAAAACATTTTGTATTTATTACATTATATTAACAAGAATAAATGCATTTCTTTGAATTATGGACCAAAAAAAACCATCATTGTGTTTTGGCTCAAGGCCCAGAGGAAGCAAAATACAGCAGAAGAACCAAAGCTGATGATTGTACACAATGGTATAAAATTCCAAGTATCTGCTTGGTCACTTTCAGAAATAAAATTTTGATCTAACCCAACAGATAGACTATTATTTTAAAGGCCCTCATGTAATTTCATTATCAGTAGACCTGTTACAAGATATCTAGAATTTTACAATAGGAACAGCTTGATGTGTGGGACTTGATTGTGGGTAGATATATGTAACGGAGAAAAAGCTAGGAATATTGACCTTCAATAACTTCTATTTGATAATGTTAATCAGGTAATAGTGATTATTAATCAGAACTGAAACTGGAAAAGGAAGGAAAAAATTAAGAGATACAATACTGTAGAGTCTAATCAAATGTTCTCAGATTTTCCTTCAAACATGCCAAAGAAACCTATTAAGGAAACTTAAATACATGATGGAACTGTTCCGTGAATTTATAAGTGGAATACATTCTAAAAGACAGATTTTGAATTTCAGTTG
>JANHZU010009853.1:0-14465 GCA_032468055.1 Acrochordus granulatus | reverse complement strand
CTGTCTTCCGCTTTAGTTCATTTGCCGGCCATAGGCCTGGTCAAACTGTAAAGCCTGAACCAATATATTGCAACATCATCATGTAAATTTTCTTCTTTTCTTGTCGAGAAATTCATTTCTTGTTGGAGAAATGGAAAAGTGATGGGAGAATGACTTCTCCAAAGTTATGAACTGTAGTGCAAGGAACGTTCAGCTCAATTGCATTTCCTGACCTTTTCTCCTCTTAACACTGTCCTGCAAAATATACTGAAGTTGTAATGTTGCATGGCATTTTTTGATTTGGAAAAGTTACTGGGGATTGAACTAAATCTGTGGCAGAACTAATGATGTGCTACATAGTATTTGCCACAAACAATTTCTCAGTAGAGTTGATTGGCAATATTAATGGCAAAACATGTGATTGGTATGGAGAACATGGCTTTCAGAACTAAACAATGATAGCATAATAGAAAGAACTCCAGAAAAATAGCTTTAGTTTTTCTTTTTTTCTTCTCTGAAACTAAAACTCTGAGACAGAGAATAGATCTCCAGAGACCAATAAATGATTTAAAACTGTGTGGTGTTTGTTTTACTTTATACTTATTTCCAAGGTTTCTCCTCTAACTTGGACATCTAAAGGATCTTTCGAATGTGAATAAAATATTAAAATTTTGAAAACAATAAAAGGCATAGACATTTTGAAATAAAATTATTAAGTTTAGTGTGATATAATTTCTAAGTAATGCACTAATAAATATGTAAATATTTAATTCTATTTTTCTCCTTTTAAAAATAAGTACTTGTAAACTTGATGCCCCCCCATCTTGATGTGCTCATCATGATGCTCATCATGGGGTGTGAGTGTGTGTGTGCTTGTGTGTTCATGGGAGGGATGAATGAAAAATGTCAGGAGTATAAGACAATAGTTTATATTCCTAACAGGATCACCCACAATGTAAAAGTCATTCCAGCTGCCCAGATAAAGCAAGCAGGCACTTATATTTGACAGCAATGATATAGAAAGATGCCAGAGAAAGATTATCACTGTAGTGACAATGGCAAATGCATCAATTTATATTGTGTAGGACAAGGTAATGGTAAGCCACTCCTGTATTTTTACCAAAAAAGCCACCAGGATAAAAAATATAAAATGATTGATGGTATAGTATTGGTGATTGATGATGGCCCCTCAGGCTGGATGGCACTTAACATGCTGCTGAGGAAGAGCTGAGAGTCTTCATTGGAGTATTAATGTTCTTTATGATGTTGCTAGATTAAAGGGATGTCTAGTTACTGATGTTGCCATACTGTACAAAAAGTTTTGAAACTGCAAAGATAGAAATACAGTAAGAACATGGAATGTAAGAAACATGAATACAGAAAAGCACAACACAATTAAAGGTGAAATGAAATGAATACAAATTGACCTCTTAGGCATCAGCAAATTAAGACGGACTAGGATGAGACAGTTCCAGTCAGAAAATCACACCAGTTATTACTCAGAACATGAAAAACAAAGTGGTATTGCTTTTATTGTGTATACTGTTAGGAAAGGTATAGCAAAAATAATACTTGATTAAATGCAATCAATGACTAAACAATATTGATTAAACTTCATGGACAATCCTTTAATATCATGATCATTCAAGTTTTAAGCTCCAGCCATGGCTGCAGAAAAAGAGGAGATTGGTAACTTCTATGATCAAGTTCACTTTGAAAATGACAGGACATGCAAAGAAGATGTGCTGCTTGTGATTGGAGACTGGAATGCCAAAGTTGTAAACATGAAAGAAAGAATGCAGTTGGACTTTATGGCTTAGGAAACCAAACTGAAGCAGGAGACTTACAATTTTCTGACCCTCCATAATTTCTTCATAATTAATACTATCTTCATACAATTAAATCAACACCTCTGTACATGAGCATCACCAGATGGGGTATACAGAAATAAAATTGATTATATGATTGCTAAAAGGGAAGTTGGGGAGTTCAAATTCAGTATCATCAAAAACATGGCCAGTATTGGAACAGAACACTAACTGTTCATGTTTCAAAAAGAAAGCTGGTCAGTGTCTCTGACATGAACTTGAACACATACCCATCATTTTCAGGAAGAACATCAGGAATTACTTTGAAATCCGAGACTTCATTGATAAAGGACCAGAAGAATATTGGAATGAACTAAAAGAAGTTGTTCAGGATAAATGTGAGACTGAGAAAAATGAAGAGAAGAAAGCAAACTGGATGTCAGAACAAACCATAGAAATTGCCAAGAAAACAGAGTTCAAAGCCGAGGACAAAAATCTCAGAAAGGAACTTTATATAGTGTTTCAGACAGATGCTAGAAGAGACAAGAAGCAATATTACAACAATATCTGTAAAGATGTTGAAGATAAAAACAGATATGGAAAAACAAGGAAAGTCTTTCAAAAGATTTCTGAACGCGGAAGGATCTCACATTAGTATGCTAAAAGATGCCAATGGACAGATAGTAACTGATTCAAAGAATTGGTCAAAGTTTTAACTAAGCTATGCCAGCAAATCTGGAGAATCACACAGTGGCCAACAGATTAGAAGAGGTCAATCTTCATTCCAATACATTCCTTGGAGGCTTAACAGAGTGTGCAAACTATTGTACAATATCCTTAATTTCACATGCTAACAAAATAATGTTTAGGGTTCACGACGGCTTTAGGAAAGACTGAAGAACATGGGACATTATTGCTGATGCAAGCTGGATAATTGAGAAAGCCAAAGAATACCAGAAAGAAGTCAGTATGTGCTTCATTGATTATAGAAAAATCTTTGATTGTGTCAATCACATCAAGCTGTTGAATGTGCTCACAAAAATGGGAATCTTAGAATATCTCATTCAACTTATATTCAAGTCAGGCAGCCACAGTATAGACAGAACATGGTAAAACAAGCTGGCTCTAAGTTAGAAAAAGAGCGCAACAAGGCTGCATACTTTCCCCTTATTTATTCAATATTTATATGTGGAATATATATTATGGGGCTATATTGGAAGAGGAGTGTGATTTTAAAACAATAAATTTGCTATGCTTAGCTATGATATTACCCTGATGGCCAAATATGCAATAGGTCTGCAAGCCTTAGTACTAAAAGTCAAAAAGCACAGTGAAAATAATAGCACTAAAATTAAATAAGAAGAAGCCCAATTTAATGGCAACAGATAGAACAATCAACCTTAGAATTGTCACTGAAGACACTGAAGTGGTGGATGGCTTCTCCCTTTTAGGGTCAACCAGCAACAGTAAAGGAACAAGCAGACAAGAAATATGCTGGAGATGAGGACACACTCACCAGACATGGCGAAGTGAACAATTCAGCCTTGAGGCGGAGTTGAAAGGCAACTGGTAGACCAAGCAAGGCTGGAGACCTAGCTGATTAAGCCCTTCGGATATTTTTAAGAAGAACTACTGGAATCACCCCTATGCTCTTGGATTGATTTGCGAGTGCTGGGAACAGAAGAAACAGGAATTCTTCTAAGCCGGAGAGTGGGAAGAGGAAATCGTAGTCCAACTCTTCCCTTTTTATCGAGCATCGCTGATCTGATCTTAGCTTTTTTCTTTAATAATTATTTGCTTTTCCTCTCTCTTTTTTTGGGGGGGATTTTTGGGATGTTAGGGCTCAGTTGTGCTTGAATCACATTTTGTTTCCCTTTTGCATCACACTATTTCTGGGCTGTGCTGAAAGGTTTATTTGCTTCTGGAAGATTTATAGGCAAAGAAGTGCGAGTGGCAACTTTAACTTCTTTCCGAAATGAGACTGGAATGTTTGGAATGAATGCTGTTTGTAAGGTGTTAAATTTCTGAAAGAAATTGAGATTTGGAAGTGAAAAGGTTATTATTTATCTTGGCATTTTAAACTACATCATATTTGCAAACTCTATTTTTTCCCTTTTTATTTACTTAATTTTTTTACTGAGGATTGTTGTAACCTGGTAACAATGGCACATGAGAAATAGTCACTGAATTGACTATTCATCACCTGGATTAAAAGACAAATATTTCTGCACTCTTTTTTCTTTTTTTCAAGCTGTTAACACATCAGAGGAGATGTGGCTACAGAGAGACATGGCTACAGAAAAAAGCTGTTTAGGCAGATTTGAATGAAATTCAGAAATTAAATGAAAACATAGAGGCTTAAATGGAAGCTTGTAGAAGAAATCTGCAAGCAAGAAAAATATACAAAAATAAACCTATTTTTAGATGGAAAAATAGAGGGGGATATTGGAAAAATGGATCAAAAGTCAGAAATAGAAAATTATAAAATGAGTTAATCTCAGGTTAAGCCCATGCAAATAAAGGGAAAAATGGGAATTTTTGGTTTAAGAGTTGAAGAAACTTACTAGAGGAAAAGTTTGCTTTTAGTCAAATGTTGCTGGGTTTAGGGAAGAAAGGAATTTCTTTCAGATGTGGAGGGTCTCTGGAACAAATAATTAAAAATAAAGATGGAATACTTAGTGATTTAGACATAACTGATAGATTGAATGTGATTTTAGTAGGAGAAGGTTATTTGCTTGGAGATATTATAAATCAGTTTGTAGGAAATTTTATTCTAGGACAAACATTGCAAAAATGTTTTCAAGAGAATTTTGTTCCGGTGGGTAAAGAACTAGCCTTATTGAGATAAATTTTAATTAGGCTTGCAAGGATGATTTGGGATTCGGGAAGTATGCTTATTTGAATTTACTAACATTCATTCAATGTATAAATAATGTTTCGATATGTGAGTTTTTCATATGCTGTGGATTGTGTGTGGCTATTCATTATGTCTCAAATACAGTCACTGATTATTTTACTGTGGCTGATGAGAATTTTGTAATGGTAGATACTGTTTTTGATATGTGAATTTTCAATATGTTGTGGATTGTGCATGGATATCCATTGTGTCTCAGAGACTGCTACTGAAGATTTTATTGTGCCTGATCCCATACGAGGCTTTCTGCAGGAGAGAGGTGGAATACGTTTAGGCTAGTAATCCTCCTGAGAGAGAGAAGACAATATAAAGAAGCTGCTACCTGATTAGAAGTCACTCTAGAACTTTGTGCTGGTGAATTAAATAAAGGAATCCGTGAATGAAATGAATGATTTTAGTATAAGTTTATCTGTTTAGAAGAAATATTGTGCTGATTAAAATTTAGGATAATTAAAATATATGGTGATAGAAAGGAATTGCTTATTATGGTTTATAGTGTTTATTATACTGATATGATTAGATTAAAGGAAGGAAACATCTTTATCTTTTTTTACATTGAATTATGGATAGAGATGCAGTCAGAGTTGGGTTGGGAGTGTTGGGGGGCTTGTAAAAAGTTTTTGTTCTTTTTGTGTTTGGGTGTGGGTTTGTATTTATTATTTATATTTTGTTATTGTCATTTGTTATATTTTTTGTTATTGTCTTATTTTTTGTGTTTCTTTCTGTATATTGTGTTTAATTTTGGTGAAAAGTAATAACAGTTATTAAAAAAAAGAAATATGCTGGAGACCAACACTTGGTAGGACACCCATGAAGGCCTTGGAAGAGATATTTAAATTATCTGATGTTTCTAAACCTGCAAAGATCAGAATTGTGCAAGTCCTGGTATTCCCTGTGACACTTTATGGAAGCAAAAGTCAGACTTTAAAGAAGCAGGATAGTTAGTTAAAGTTAGTTTTGGAGAAATGTCCTGAGAGTACCATGAACAGCCAAGAAAACAAATTGATTGGTTATTGAACAAATAACAGAGATCTCACTCAAAGCACAAATGATCAAGCTGAAATTATCCTACTTTGGACACGTTATATGAAGACCTAGCTCTCTGGAAGAAGCTCTAATGCTGGGAAAGGTGGAAGTAAAAAGAAAAAAAAGGATAACTAGCAGCAAGGTGGATAGACTCAGTTATGGGGGCAAATGAATGCACTGTTGGGAAACTTGAAAGAATGTATTAGGGATACATTGTCATGGAGACAATCTATGTGATTGCTAGGAGTAACAAGTGACTTGATGGCACATAATCAATCAGATTAATTATTTGATGAGGAATTTTAGAAATTCACGCTGCATCTCACAAAATATTTCACCTCCAAATTAATTTGTTGAATGGCTTGGTCTAAAAATATATTTCCAAGGCTTTTGGAAAGGAATAATGTAGAATACAGTATTAATGTTGTAGCTAATTGTGCACATGTGGAGACATTCTGTTACTCCTAGTTCCATCTTCCCTGTAGTACAGCAAAACCAATTCCTATTTAAGCAGTTGAAATGTCTACCAGAATATAAGTGGAGTAATTCTAAGATATTTTGGATCATATATGATCTAGAACTCATCTAAAGACCCATATGAAAGCAATAGAGGCAGCCAAGTAGGTTAACTTCTCTGCATGTACTATACACTGGTTCATATATAACCAGTTGGTGTTGTTCTTCCATAGTCTATGACATCTCCTTTACCAAAATGTAGAAGAGAGGGAGATTGCAGTTGATACCATTCTTTGCAAACAAAATTGGTTGGATTCTTCTTAATTTGGAGTCTGGTTAGGATACATTAAAAGCAAATGCCTGTTCTTTTATTTTAGATTATTTTAAGCTTGTATATCTCAAGGATGTCCATAGAATATGTAATGAAATGTTTGTGCAAACAGTAAGCTCAATCCATTGCCCTCCAGCTTAATTGGATTGGCCAGGATGGTATATATGATGATTGTTGAAAGAATTGCCCCGGTTGCTATTTTCCTACTGGACACATTAAATCTAAATGAGTTAGGGCACACCTATTTAAACTGCCACTCTTGCCTATTTAAGTTGACAGGAAGAGCCCACTTGCATATTCATCCTATTTTTCATTTTATTTTAAACCTTTATGCTTTTAAAATATTTTGTTCCCTTTAGTAGAAAAAAAAAGGGAAACAAATGGTGTAGAGCCAGGTTATCTGGAGGACTGCCTCTCCTTGAGAGTATTCCACCAGATTGGACAGAGTAAACATGCTCCAGGTGTTTTCTCTTAAATGTTTCCATGTAATGGGGGCTAGGAAGTGTACCTTTTCTGTGGCAGCCTCTATGCTATGGAACACCCTTTCCCTTGAGATCTAGCTGGCCCTCGCTCCCTTAACCTTCCATAAAAGCTGTTTATTTCCCCAGATGCTGGGACAGGATGAGATTGAAGCCTGAAGATAGTGGTATTGGTTGCATTGAAGAAGATTAACTGTGGCATCAAGTTTTTGTTTTAGCTTTTATTGGTTTTTTAAAATTTATTGATGGAAAAATAAATTTAACTATGATGTAGGTGATAATAAATGAACAGTTTGTTTTCCACATGGAAGAATCAATAGTGGCATGGTAGCACTAATTCCATCAAGGGCTCATATTTACTTGGATACTGAGCTATTGTCTAGTTTCTAGCAATTATCAACTGCTTTTGCCATAGAAATCTGGATGGAAGATTAACTTTTTGAGCAGAAACTGAAAGATGCCTGAGCAATTAGTACAGCAGAAAGCACTCAGTTGTCTTATGGTATTAGAACTGGTGCTGGTGGGAGCATCATATTAATGTAATGCTAAGGTCAGCACCACTTGTGATTTGCAGCTATTAATTATTGGGGTTAAATAGTAAAGAATGAATGATAGCCATGATTAAATTGTATTAAAAACTCTTCAGACCTTGGGAATTAGGGAAAAAGAAATGCTCAGTTTCCTTGAATCAGATATTGATGCTACCTTAATGGCTATTTTAGCTTAAAGATTGATTTTAGATAATTAGGCCTATTTGCAGCTTATCTGATTTTAATGTTGCTTTAAAACTAAAGAGAAAGTTGGAGTGGGAGGTGGAAAGTTTCATGATTCTGCCTTCTATATATGTTTTCCATATCTTGCTTGATATTTCTTTGATCTTGCTTTCTAAAGTCTGCAGTTTTTAGACAATTTAAGGACTTGAGTTTTGGGTGGTAACTCCATTTAAAAAGTCATAGTTAGTTGATGGTTACAGATAAGTTGGGTTCATACATTGTAGTACGAGAATAGTTATCTAATACTAGTTCATTCAATAAGCTACAATTCACTTGTTTACTCATTCAATAATAAACTTAAAATCAACAGTACTGATTTGCTAGATTCATATTCTACCTTTTGTAGGAAAATCAATGTAGTGTACAGACTATTCTATTTTTTCCCACAACAATTCTTTGAAGGTAGGCTGAGCTGGCAGAATTTCTTTGTGGCTGAAGATGGACTAGAATCTGGATTTTCCTGATACCAGTCCAGTACATTAATTACTAAATCTTACAGTTCAGTACCAATGAGATTCACATTAATGTCTCATAGCTAATCAAATATGACTCTGTAGGAATATTATGAGCCACTCAACTGCATTTGGTCCTCCAGATATTGCTGACCTTCATATCCCTAGATTTTATTGAAAGGCCAGAAAGCAAGACATTTGAATAAGATTTACCAGTATGGGGCAGGGAATATGGGGGAGGAGAGCATTTTGACTACTAACTGTTTTTTTTAAACAAGTCCATGACACAAGCTCAGACAAATGGCAGCTACATTCCAATAGTTCAGTGGAAAGATCATACAAGTTTTCATACAAGGCCTCATGTAACCTCTGGAATTGTCGGATAAGAAATGAGAGGAAATACCTTTCTTCCTAAGATTCTGGGACTCCCTAGCAATGAAGAAGCCATGGATTTGATGAACCAACAATCGGTCTTCCTACATTCCCACAGTTTCATTTTTAGCATCTATAACTAATTTACATCCTTTATACCAATTCTTTCTCCTTAAAAGAAATGTTGAAAATGTTTGTAGGTAAGAATATTTCATCCAAGTCAGTGATAATTATACTTTTCTTTGGCATGATTTTTACCACTGCTTTAATCCCATTAAATGATATGTACCCCTCCTGGCGAGAAGAATTTTAGAAGTTTCTTGTCTTTGACTTACTGAATGCTTGTTCATTATCAGTATTTACTGTATAAATTAATGATAAAATCAGGATGACAAGAGTTGAAGGCCTGGCTCAAAATGAGGCAGAATCGGGTATTTGCTGAGAGTCTCCATTGCAATATCTTCCCTAACATGTCCCTTTTAGAGATTTTTTTTAAATCCTCAGGAAATCCATTTATCACAAGTTCTTTTTTTCCAGATTTGAGTATAAGGAGCATCTTATCAATCTAGCAGTTCAAATGCATGTAAAAATGCAAATAGATAAATAGGTACCAACTTTGGTGGGAAAGTTTCCATGCGCCTTGGCATATAGTCATGCTGGATACATGAATACGGAAGCGTCTTCAGACAATGTTGGTTCTCTCAGCTGTGAATCAGAGATGAGCATCATCCCATTGAGTCAGTCACAACTGGCAGGGGAAAACTTTACCTCTATCTTTAGGAGTACCAACATTCTGAACACTCAAAAAATCCTAGAGCCAGGATTGAAAATGACTGCATGTTGCCTGGCTTCTATCTGAGCAAATGTCAATCATCCTGTTTGTCACTAATGGCAAATGCAAATTATACAGTGCTCTGAAGTTCCTTGATAGCTATTGCCTGAGTATGTCAGTTTTCTCCAGGTGCAAGTTCACATGAATAACTGAGAATTAACTGCCAAATATGTCTAGATGAATAACTGAAACTCCTCTTCTAATCAATACTCACTTGCCAAAATTCGATGCTTTCTTCCTTGTTTTATGGTAAAGTAAAACAACAAAATGCTTGAATGTGCTGAATTTGATTTTAATGAAGTAAATAATACAAATCGTATTGATTGGAAGACTAATGGATCTCACCCTCTGAGTATATGTTGATATTCAGAAATGTTGACATATGAAATTCCAGCCATTCCTTGCTCAAATCCATTCACCCATTTTATTTAAAAGTGACAGAATGCAGACTTTGTGTTCAGCCTTGTATAATATATTGAAAGCAAACAAAATAAAAATCTATAATTTTGAGTCTTTATTAAAAGATGATTTTCTCTCTTTCTCTTGGCAGGTTTTGAAGGCACAAAAGGATGCTCAGAGAGGAAAGATGGGGCCTGAGCAAATTCTACTTGCATGAATGGACTTCTTGTGAAATTTTAGATTCTAAATTTTGGAATGGGATTTGGAATGGGAGTGGGATTAAATCAGCAATCTTTCAAACCCATAGCATTTGAAATTATTTTCTTCACCATTGATTTAATGTACAAGCCAGGCCTCATTGTATAGATATAAAAATGTTAGATAATTTGGGCTGCTTTTTCTATGGCTCCATCCTGTGTTCATACATGCATTATTCTCATGGTTTGGGTGCCAACATTTTCAGGCCAACTATTGGTTAAGATCAGAACAGTGACCTAAATGAAGACTTTTCTACTCACCAAGAGAGTCTGACAATAGATTATCCAATCTTTCCTCCTTAAAAAGAAGTGTTGAAGTGTTATTACTTCTGTTCAGCTTCAGAAAGAACTAATTACTGTCAGGAACAGAAAGGACTAGCTTAAGAGGTTGAAAGCAAAATAACAAGCAATACAATCAATTCAAGGAGGCGTCTTGGAGTTATGAGCGTGTCTGGTACTGATGTAAACTGCAAGTTGACCAACAGCTTAAAAGTACTCCATTTTGCAGAGATCTGTTGCCAATTTATTCTTGACATGTCAACTGAAAGTTCAAATAAGTTATCTGACAATGAAGTCCTTACCTTTAAAAAATATTGAGAAATAATAGTCTTTGAATCCTATCTAAAAGCTTTTGCCAGGTTTTCTGCTCTTATGCTGTCATTTGTGTTCAGATCATCAGCAATGAAGAATTAAAGACTCTTGTCTTTAATTTTCTCAAATGAATAACACAAAGTATGTATGAAAGTGGAGTGACAGTAGTATGACCCATAAGTAGAACCCCCTTCAGGGGCTATGCTGCAATATACAATGATTTATTTGGCAGCTATTTGCATGCAACCAATGTCTTCATCTGGGAAGGATTGAAGGGAAGAGGAGAAGGGGACGACAGAGGATGAGATGGGTAGATAGCACAGTCAGTGTGAGGGGTGTGAGCTTGGGAAGACTCTGGGAGTCAGAACAAGACAGGGGGACCTGGCGTAATGCAGTCCATGGGGTCGCGAAGAGTCGGACACGACTGCGCGACTGAACAACAACAATGTCTTCATGGTGAGGTGGCAGGGTGAGCACCTTTTGTTCTGCCTCAGCTCCTGCCAACCTAGCAGTTCAAAAGCATGTTAAAAATGCAAGTAGATAAATAGGTACCACCTACTTTGGCAGGAAAGGTAACCATGTCCATGCGCCTTTGACATCTAGTCATGCTGGCCACATGATTACAGAAGCATCCTCGGATGAATGCTTGGAAACACCACACCCTAAAGTTGGGCACGACTGGCAGGGTAACCTTTACTGTTAATGTCTCAGATTGACTGAGTAGACAAGTAGACTATTTGGTACACATTTATGTTTTCATTTTATGAGTGTTCCTCTTTTATATAGATTGCAAAGTCCATTTTCCCCAACTTGATATTCTTTATATGCATTAGAATTTAGTTCCATTTTCCTACTCAAGGACAGCATGATTCATGCTGGCACAGGATGGTGGAAGTTATGATCAAAAGACACATTTTAAATCCTTTCTCTGTGTTTACAAATTTTGCCCACTTCCCTTCAAATATCTGAGAATATCTCTTTTTGGAACAAATTTTCTCCCCAGAACTATCAGGATAAGAAAAATGTGTTGGTGTGTGTATGTGCATTTCCACGAGAAGAATAATATATTGCATATATGTACATATATGTAAGCTATGTGCTTGGGATAGTCTTTATCTACAGATACAAGATGAAATCATTAATTAGGGCTTCCATAAACTTTGTATGTATCCAATTATGCTTTTAAATCCATAGAAGATACAAAGAAATATGCTGGCATATGGAGAGGACACCAATGTTTCCTTTTAAGTCATACATTGTTCCCTAATTTTGCTGAATTAAACTAACAACTAATTTGCTTTACTAGGAAGGAATTTTTTAGGAAGGCTTCCAAAATGCTTTTCTTTTACTGAAAAAAATATTTATTTTTCAGCCTATTCTCTATTACTGGAAGCCATATGGAGAAATGGAAATGATGAACACTATCTCTCTTGCTATATAAATGGCTGCAAGATAATTGATCTAATTTTTATCTACGGTTGAGTTTATTTATAATCACTCAATTTATACTGTACTCAGATATTGTCACTTCAGTCTATCAAAAATTACTCCACTTAAGTTGGTAAATGCTTCCAGGCTCTCTCCCATTCCATATATCTTCTTGATTTCTTAGGAACTGCAAGCCATTCTGTGCATCCATAAGGATCAATTGGATCATACAAAGATGTCATAGAAATATCTGGCTAAGTATCGTCACCCAGAAGACCACCTCTATTGATGTTGGAGACTATGACTGGTTGTCTGCCAGATTTCTGTTATCTGCATGACATCTAAAAAGCTAGATGCAAAGTTTATTAGACCATTTCCTGTACATCCACTGATCAATCCTGTTGCCTTTCATCTGCACTGAAAATACATATGGTTTTCATTATCCTGGTAGGTATTGCAACTTGCATACCTCTGCCGCTTATGTCAAAGAATTCAAAGTGGAAAGTATTTTAGATTCCTTGTGTAAGAAGAGCAGGCAGGAATATTTAATTTATTAGAAGGTTCATGGGAATATTTAATTCATTAGAAGGTTCATGGGAAGCCTCAAATAATACATGTTTCCTTGCCTTTTTGACTGTACCATTAGCAATATCATCATCACACAAAGCTATTTGACTGGCCACACTTTTCAGTTTCAGTGCCTACCAGCAGGTCTAATTCTGAAGGACAAGGAAAATTCTTTGGAGAAAGGTGGGAGACATTTGTATAATGAAGAAAGGAGAATTCTGCAATGGGAATTTAAAACTGAGGAGGAGAATTCTGCAATGGGAAGAAGTTCTTGATGAAGACAGAAACTTTTATTTTTCATGTTTGATGTCCAAAGAAAAGAGAGATAATTCTCCCTGATTCAACTGAAGAAGATATGGAAACCCTAATTTATCTTGATATCCTCACCCAGCAAAAGGACACATAAAGAACTGTGAAGGGGAAGAGAAGACATTTTATCAGCTCTACTAAAGAAGAAATGAAAATGGAATAAGGACACAAAGCCCTCTAAATTTGCAAAGGAAGAAGAGTGAGATGCAATTGGAGGAGAAGGAGAAAGCAGGGAAGTGATGTAAGGACTGAAGCAAGTCCTTTGGAAACTTGCTTTGCTCAGGCCACACAGTTCTGTAAACTGTGAGCAAATGCATCCAGATTTCAAGACTGAAAAAAACAGCAAAAAGTCCATTGCCTCAAAAGAGTGAAGGAAAAGCTTAAGGTTGAAACCCTTGGTGACATATATCTTAGGCTGCTACCTGCTTTGTTTTAGCAAAGTTTTAATGACCATCCATAATTATTTTTCGGTCTCTGTATTAAGATTCAGATAGAAAATACAGGAAATATGTACACAAAATGTAACAAACATAATTTTCAGAACAAAATGGCTTCTTTAGGCAGAAGTCAGTATTAAATAGTCAGTACAAAATACTTGCCACATTAGCCTATGGAGGTTGCTGTTTTGCTTTTTCCTGTTTTTGAATACTGCATACGAATTTCCTATATTTTCTGGTTGTTTTTTAATAAACAGATTAATTATATATGGTCATTACACCATTGCTAAAACAAGAAATCTAATGATGGTCTAAGACTTTTGCACAGCATTGTATATAGGGCTTGCTTTCTGTGCCCTACAGGAGGCAAATCTTTTGCACACTTCTAACTTCTGTCTTGTCTGCATTATAACAATTTATCTAGCAATGTTGAGAAGCTAAGCTTTGTGAATATGGAGATGAGTTCTGACATGGTAAAGATTCATAGCTATGCCTAGCTTAAAGTTTGACATTGGGAAAAGGTCTTATGTTGTGCTTCCTTCATTCACTCTGGAACACAATATCATATATCTGAAAAGTAGAAATCATTTGCTTGATGCTAAGAAATGTTTTCTTGAAATGTAATTTCTATTTTCTCCTTTTAAATAAACAGTTTTCTTTAGGCTTAGAGGAGTATTTTGCATTCAATAATTATCCCAACTGGACTTCTTCACCAAAAACAAATAGGAAATTAATAAATCAATTAATTTGCTATTTCTATTTGTGCTGCAATCTATGCCTTCCTGGACTGAACCATGTAAAAGAAGTACAATACTAGGCCTGAGTTAATTCTAAGTGTATTTCTTTCAATTAAGAAACACACTTTAAGAATTTCTTTCTTAAAGAAAGAAAGAAAGTTCTTTTTTCCTTGTAAATCTATGTACTCATTTATTTTACAATAGTTATTGTCTATCCCAATCCTTTGGCCAGATACAAGATTGGAAAACACTACTAAAATGTAAAGAAGATTGAGGTAATTTGATATTATCCTCTTTCAGTGCATAGACTTTTTAATC
>JANHZU010009850.1:0-10682 GCA_032468055.1 Acrochordus granulatus | reverse complement strand
CCAGTCCAGATGCCTGTTTTTTAAACCTTGTTGCGATGCAATTACCCTGGACGAGTGAGAGTCTTCACAGACATGTTTGTTGCTGAAGTGTATTCATAGATTAAAAGAGGTTTCTGAAGCCTTTGGAAAGAAGGTTATAGATGCCTCTAAGTCTGAGAAGGGATTTTAAAAGATCCCCAGACATATCAATCATTCCATTATCTGGAAGCTCATCTACAAGTGGAAAAGTTTTCAAACAACCGTCAACTTGCCCAGGCAGGCCATCCCAGCAAGTTCAGCCTGAGAGCAGAAGGAAAGATGTGGAAAGATATTTCCAAGAACCTCAGAAGTTCATCATATGATCTTCAGGAAGCTCTCACCACTATTGTCAATGTGCATGGGTCTACCCTTAGAAACAGGACAAATTAGATCTACATAAGAGGTGTGCCAGGAGGAAACATTTGCTGACCAAAAAAACATCAGGGCAAGACCAAAGTTTGTTCATGAACACCTAGACAAACACCCAGGACTTCTGAAGCAATGTGCTTCAGACAGACAAAGCAAAGATAGAGTTATTTGGTACAGTTCCAGTAGATATGTTTGGCAAAAAACAAAGTACTTCAGTAGAACCTGACACCAACTGTAAAGCATGGCAGTGGAAATGTTACTGCCTGGGACTGCTTTGCTGCATCAGTACCAGGCAGCTCACAATCCACTATGAATTCTTCATTGTATCAGAGGGTGTTTGAAAAGACTGAAACTCAACTAAAAGTAGACTTTGTTGCATGACAATGACTCATGATGCTCCAATAATTCCACCAAGAAATGGCTGAAAAAAAATAGAAGGTTTGGCTTGGACAAGACAAAGCCTAGATTTAAATCTAAATCAAGTTGCTATGGGAAGATTTGACACAAGCTGTGTATGCAAGAAAGCTGTCAAATATCTCAACAGCTGAAAAAATTCTACATGGAAGTGTAGAAAAAAAATCCTAGTCAATGTCAGAAACTGGTAGACAGTTATAAGAAGTATTTCCATGAAGTTGTTTCTGCCAAAGGGGCAATACCAGTTATTAGAGCAAGATTTTTCCATAGAAGGAAATTGCATAATGTTAATTTTTTTGTGGCATCAGTGATTGCAAAGTTGATTTTCCATAGTTTTTTTCAATTATGTCACTTTTTTGTACAGTTTGAATGAAGATAAAATATTAATATGTCCACGTATGTTTAAAAATTTAAAAATAGCATGGGGTGTATGTCTGTATATTCTCATTAATCCAGGTCATGATTACTAGCAAAATTGCAAAAAACGCAAAGCTTTCTCAAAAAGGCAACTGGATTTTTATTAGTAGATGTAATTGGAAACGTTTCATCTCCTATCCAGGATACTTTTTCAATCCTTTGGAAACGGAAGAGGTAACAAGAATATATGTTTCTCATAGGCAGGATATTGGACACAAGCCAGAGAAAGTTCTAACATAAAAAGCTAAACAATAAAGATTTAAAGACCCATTTTCCACTGAAAAGGTTTTTGTGGAGGCTGAAAGGTTTTTGTGCAGATGAGTTAAAGTTACATTGTAAACAGAAGACAATTGAAATCTAATTCCTCCCCCCATTAAGTGGAGGGTTTAATTTGTTTACATAAATAGATTCTTTGATTCCTCTCAAAAGCCAGTTAGTTTCTTTGTCAAGGATCTGGAATTTGCAGTCAGCAAAGATTAAGTTTCAATTGTCTTCTGTTTAGCATGGGATGTCCTTAATTTTTCACATGACTGTAGCTTCATTTCTGGTTTATTATTAGATAGCTGCTTTTATGTTTTAAGTGTTTTGTTTTTCTTGCCTTGTTGCTTTGTAAGCTGTCCTGGGACCGGTCGAATTGAAGCTTCAAAGTAAAATGAATTGAATAAAAAAGTAGCTCCTCCAATTGAAAAATCTTCTTTTTGTGTATATATTTATTTATATATTTGTTTGCATGGCAGTGAAACCATGTAAAAAAAAACATAGCTTAATAGACATTCCTTGCGTATTAAGTAGATTATTGATTGTACAGAATAGAAATTGGATGTTTCAGATAAAAGCCTTCAGATATTCATTATGCAAAGATGCATTAACAGTGCATCTAGATCTCCTGGGTTTCAAAGATCAAGATTTAGCAAGAGGTCAGATTCAACAAAAGCAACCTGGAATATAAGGCTCAGTCAGATTTGGTAGTACAGGTAGTCCTTGCTTAACAACAATTGCTTAGCAACCAATTGAAGTTATATGAGACTTCTCCAAAACTACTTACAACCCCATTTTCAAAGTTCTGATGGCCACAAAACATGCACATAAACAAGGTCGCATAATCACATTTTGGATGCTTGACAACCAGCTCGCATTTACAGCTGTTTAGAGCATTTTGCAGTCACATGACTGCAATTTTCTTGCTACTTTACAGCTTTTATTTTTATTTGTTTTATTTCTCATTTCTGGAAAAAATACCCATTGGGGAAAATGGACTTGTTTAACAGAAGACACTTAATGACCGTTGCAGAAAACCAATTTTTGATCATAAAATTGGGTCTTACTTAATAAAAAAGATTGTAATGGTGACACTTCTTCACTTTAAAAACAACTGATCTCTTAAACAGAGCAACTTGCAAAACAAAAACTATTAGCAACATCCCTAATCCAAGTTTTTTGGGAGCCCATGTGAAACAGTGGTTAAAACGTTAAATTAGGAGCAGATTCAAGTCTTCTCTCCACCATGGAAGCTCACTGTGACTTTGGGCCAGTTACTTTTTCAGTTCAAACTATTTCACAGGGTTATTGTATGAAAAAATGGAGGATATTCAATATATGTTACCTTGAGTTTCTGGAGGAAAAACAGGACATAATTTTCAAAATATTATCAGTCATAATTTTATTAACCACCAGGTCTTTGGAAGTTGGTGATATATAAGTAGAGTTGGTAAACAATTCTATGGTACATCAATATATGAAATACTGTAGTCATTTCTAGCTGCCACATTTCACAAAAGCTGGAAAAAGTCTAGAAGAGGATAGTCAAAATGATTGAGGGCTTACACTCTGTTGAAGGAAAAGGGTACAATCCTTGGACACTTTTGTTTTGAAAAAAGGTAGTTTGAGGGGGAGCTAGGCATATGATAAAAAAAAAGTCCATCCCTCTTTCATTCAGTAGATGGGCAGAAAATGATGGTGTTGCAAACAGGTATGTGAACTGTTTGTAAAAAACAATGATTGAGTGATGACATGTTCAAAGTTTATTCTATCCTGCATAGTGTGGTGAGAAAAAATGAGAGAATTTTTTTCTCTCTCTTTCAAAGCAAGGACTCAGGGATCCTTGAATAAAGCTGATTGGAAGGAGATTTAAAATAAAACAGAGGAAGCATTTCTTCCCCTAGTATATAATTAACTTGTGAAATTCATTATCACAAGACATAACAATGGCCTCTAACTCGAATGGCTTTAGAAAGGGATTGGATGACAGGCCAATTAAGAGCTATTCATCCTGAAAATTTAATGTTACCTCTAGGCTAGGAGCAGCATGCATCTGAATATCAGTTACCTGAATATCAGTTACGGAAGGACAATGCTGGACATATAATGTCTTCCTCTCCTGCTTGTGAGTGTACTTGAGGCATCTGGTTGGCCATTGAGAAGAAAATTTCTGTGTTAAGATATTGACTTTGGCTTTATCAATGTTTAAGACATAAAGGTCTTATACCTTTTAATTCAGACTGTGACTTTGCCAGTGGTTGTAAATAAAATTTGGAGCCTCTCCCACCCCAGGCAGACCTGATGTGTAATTTGGTGGTTACTTACGCCATGGAGGGTTTTGCAGGTAATTTGCATCTTGAATTGCATCTGAGTGTAAGCTGGCAACCAATGCAGCTTGCAAAGCAGAGTTGTTACGTGAGCATATAGAAACATGTTCATCACTACCCGTGCCATTGCATTCTGGACCAGATGAAGCTTCCAGGTGATCTTCAAGGGCAGTTCCATGTAAAGTGTATTACAGTAGTCAATGTGAAGTGACCAGAGCATGACTGACTGAAGGGCTTCCTGATGAAGAAAAGGCCACAGCTGATACAAATGATGAAGCTGGGCAAAGGCTTTCTTGGCCACAGCTGTCATCTGCTTACTGAGAATTGTATTGGAAAAGGTAGCACCCTTGTGAAGGAACAAGTACAGAGCCTGAGGATTTTCCTTGATTACAACTTATCACTGGAGACAAGCAAGGAGGCTATTGAGCCTAACTGGATTCAGATCCTAATGATTTACCAATTGGATTACTGTAATAACTCATTGAAAAAAATGTCCAAAACATACAGACGTTGCAGAATTCAGTTGATAGATTGTTTAGTGGAGCAGTAATGAAACCATGTAACATCAGTCTTGAAAGCATTGTACTTCTTTCCTGACAGATACCTGGCCAATTTAAGGACCCAAGCATGTAAAAAATAGCCTCCTCTGAAACCATCTAGTTAGCTGTTTAGATTACCTGGGAAGGTTCAATTTGAGATATGTTGGAGGCTTCAGGTCATAATGTGACAGGAGTTGAGCTTTCTCAGGGATAGTGCTTCACTTAATGAAATTCTTGCCGAGGTACATTTAAGTAGTTCCCATGCTATCTTTTTAAAACAAATCTGTCCACTGAAGCATTATAGGATAACAACTACTCAAAGCTCAGCGGATTGGTAGGTTACCTGTTATTTTCCTTTCTTGCTTTTTTAAAATGCAGTTTAATAATATTTGTTCTTTTTAAGCATGTATTTGCATATTGTTCCACCAGCTGTCTAGAATGATTGTTGTTTTATTGTGTTAAAATACAGTAAAACAGACTTATTAAAGATTAGTTTTACTCTTATCTTGTAAGTCATTCTATTTGACCAGAAGGACACCAGAGAAATTAAATAATGAAACAAAGAAGTAAAGCTATGCAAATGAGATGCCAGTGCCAGGGAATTCAAGAGGTGGAAGAGCAGATTAGGGACTGAATTAGGCATGGGAAACTGTGGCCCCCTAGCTGGATGTAACCCCAGTTCTCTTTCTTTGGGACTCCAGAGCCATCTCCCACCATATTGTTGAAAACTAATATTTTGTACTGTTTTGTAGTGAAAAATAAAGTCTGTAGAGCAGGGGTTTCCAATCTTGGCAACTTTAAGATGTGTAGAGTTCAAGTTCCAGAATTCATTAGCTAGCTATAAGCCCTAAAATATAATGAACATAATTTTAAAAGCAAAGAAAAAGAACAGCTTTTTCTAGAGTTTCCTCTCTCAGCCTTCTCTCTCAATAATTCTGATACTGATCCAACCTCTTGCACCCACTGCACATAAAATAATATTTAGGGTGACCCATGTGCATTGAAATGTTCCTGATACTTGGCTAAAAAGTGGGTGATGGAGGCCATCCTTTCCTGTCATGCATAAGAAATACATTTATCACTACCATCCCTCCCAATCCATTTTTTGTTTTTACCATTCAAAAATAATTCAAGCAGAAAAATCAAACTCTGTTTTAGGTGGTCTCACTACTTGCATGTATGTAGATCAGTTCAGTCCTTTGAAAGATGTCATTTTCTACCTGATGGGGTTGCAGAATCCTCATATTCTGGGTGTTCTGAAAGAAAGAAATGGCTTGCTGCTGAACAGACAGAATTGTAACATGTTTCCTAGTGATGTTGTTCTCCAGTGCATGTTTCTTCTTTTTTTTAGAGCAGACAAGATTACTTTTGAAAACACACCACCTCGTGAAGTAAATAACGTTGCAAACCATCGAGAGCTAATTAAACCAGAGACTCAGAATAACCAGCGGAACAGAGAAATCTGCAAAACGGATGACAAGAAGGCTTTAGAAGCAGAAAAATATGGATTTCAGAAAATTGGACGTGATAGACCCTTAACAAAAATCAACAGTGTAAAACTGAATCCTTTGGGATCAGAGTATGGGACTTTGCCAGCCAGTGCAGTTTCATCAGGACTCTACAGGCCAGTTCATTTAAATGGGTCAGAGAGAGCTGTAAACCTTATTCTAGGAGATTCTGGTGATGGAATCCATCACAACGCCATGCACTCGCATATAGAATCTGAACGTGTCATCCAGAGAACTAATTCCATGTTACAGTTGGAGCAGTGGATTAAAATACAGAGAGGCAAAGGACAAGATGAAGAAACAAGAGGGTGAGTAATTTCAGAATTCATGAATATCTTAAGTCTTAATGTATATGATGATTCAGGTTTTGTTCTGTGAAATATCAATTGGAGTTTGGAAAGATTGTTGAAAGATTTCAAACAGGCCTTGAAATGTAGACCTAAAACTGTCTGTTTGTCTGTATATATTTAAAAAAACCTGATTTAGAACTTTCCTGATTCCAGATTCTGTGGCTAGGAATAAGTATTATTCTTGAATAGAGGGATATCTTAGCCATAAACATCTTTCCTATTTATCTTTTGTTCAGCCTAACTTCCTAGATTATCTTTCTTTTTTTAAAGAGGTTAGAGAGAACTGATAGCCTAGTGTTCTTAACTAAAGTTATTAGTTTCATTTTTCTATTGCTAGGTTACTAGTTCTTCATGATCTCAAGGGAAAGTTTTCCTACTGTTACTGATGATAATAGGATTTAAATTAGGATTTTCTTCAAGAATATGATGTGATTTATTTATGTATAATATATTTACATGACTGCCCATTTCATCTACATGACTCTGGGCAGCTTACAATTAAAATAAAAATTGAACAAAAATATAACCAATAATTAAAACACACATAACATAGCACAGCGTAAAATAGCAGCCAAGAACAATTGCAAATTCTCACAAACAATAAAAGCAAGAAATAGGCTCACCCACACTATGAGGTTCCCAATGTGATGGCAAATATGTTTTTAATGCCTGGCAAACAGGCCTGAAAGTTTGGGGGCAAGTCTGATGTTGGGGATCAGGAAGTGGAATAAAAAGGGCTGCCTTCTAGGTCCTTCCAGATGACATTCTCTCACAGACAGGATCTGGAACATTTGTCTCCTGTCAGGATGGGTAGACAACACTGGAGAGAGACCATTCCATAAGTAAACTAGCTCCATGCCATGAAGGGCTTTAAATGTAACCACCAATACCTTGAATGGGTTTATGTTAACTACATAGATTTTTGCAATCAACTAAAGGTGCAATTATTTGTCTAAACCATAAATAGAGTTTCTTTAAGTTTGTGACAGAAAATATTAACATACCTTTAAAGTCTATTAGGACATGTGTCTAATACATAGAATATTTCTGAATTATTATCAGCATTTATATACTGTGCAAGGCATTTTAATGTGAAAACAGTAGCAGCTTTCATATAACTGTCACTGACTAATTGATTCAGGGAATAATTTAAGATGAAAATTACATAATTAAAATTTTTCCTGTGCTTTTGGCTTTTTCTGTATTTACAGAAATAAATGCATAGAAATATGAAGGTATGCATATTTTAAAGACTTTTAAAATGTGTCTCTGATAACTGAGCCAGTAAAGACAAGAATAGATGAGAATATTTTGTTCTGAGTGACAAGAGACATAATTTTTTGGAGGCCTTGGCAGGAACCTGGATGGAAATACCCAATTCTAATTGCTCCATTTTTAGGATAAAGTATTATACTTCAATAATTAAGTCAAGGAGAAACTTTAATCAAATAAAATTACTACACATTTGTGGATTGAGTTAAATCAATGAGATTTAAAATAATTGAGAAAACATGCAGTTCTTACAGGGAGGTAGAAGTAGCAATAACTGGTGGCTTTAATTATTCCCACATCACTGAGAAACTAACTATTCAGTCATGGACTCTTCAGGAAATTCTCAACATCTTGCTAATAGAAAAGCACAAGAAGATAATATTCCTAAACTTGATATTAACAAGAAAACTTATTGATTAAAGTGTACACAGAAAGAACATTGGATACTGTGTGTATCAAGCATATTCCTTGGATTTCAAGGAGACCAGTTTTAATAAAGTCAGAGCAGAAGTTTTAATAAATTTACAGCAATGTTATGTAAGATTCCATGGCAGAGGACTAAATTGAGTGGGAGTTTCTTAAAAAGATTAAATCACAAGCAATTGCTTCTAAAGGGGGGAACTTTCCCATTTCAGAATTAAAAATAATATAGTTGCATCATCTCTGCATGTGTTCCTGATTTTTATATCATAAAGATATGGTTATCTTTAACTAATTTCTAGCCCAACTCAGTGTCTACTTTTTGTATTGTAATTAATGTGATTAGAATTTTTGATGATTGTAGCAGGCCAGGTCACATGACATTAATATATAATGAACATGTCAAGGAAAAATTAATGGTTGGATCAAATTCCATTGTTTTCAATTTAGGCAGACTTAGGAACTGGGAACCTCCTCCATTTCAGCCTATCCTTTAATGCTGTTATCAGATTCATTGCACTGGCTGTTTTCCAAATCAATTTCATTTCACTGTAGAAGTATTATAATGGCAAAAGCTATTAATAACAAATTTTTAATTGGCAGTTAACCAATCCTTTTTATCATGGAGAACATCTTGTGAGTTAAATATGGGTGAAATTATTAACATGGACTATATAGTTGGAAATGATGCTTTTGCTTAAAGTGGATTTGTTAAGACCAGCAGGTTTTAAAAGAGCTTGCTTTCTCTTTTAGGAAATGTGAAAAGTAGTTTTTCCCCTTGATATTCCCACATAATCTACTAAAACTAATACCGTGTTAAATTCAAGAAAATCAGTAAAATATAAAGAGTGAAAATGGGATGAGATTCTTTTGCCCACACTTACAAATATCAGCTATTGGTCCCAGGGAAATAGCAAATTTATTCCCATAAAAATCTCTAATAGTGATTATCCTGTCTTTCATAATTTCATGTCAGTTTGCAGAATTCAAAAGTTATTTTTAAAAGCCTTTTAAGGAGGAGAAGATGCTTGAAGACAATAACAAGAATTTCACTTGTAAACCTGTTCCCATTACTCTTGTGAGAAATGGGACTTTGGTTCAGCCATATTTCCCACATTCTGATATTCTCCTCTGTCATATTCTCCTCTGCCTCTCTTCCCTTTACAGAAGGCAGCTGCATGAAAAGCCAATTATCTAGGGAGAAGGAGATTACAAATAACATATAAGCTACTTATTTGCTAGATACAGAACAAGAAAGAACCTAGGCTAGAGGAAACTGGATAAAGAATTCTCTCTCACTCATTCACATGTATAAAGAAATTAGGTAGGCTGTCTTCTTTTTAGGAACATGAAAATGAATGAAGCCTTACCAGAGCGCAAGACTTTAAGCATGATCAGACTAGAAATTCAGTGACCATAGCTTAAATTGTCTAACTTGTAGTGCACTAATGACCTCTACAATCTCTCCTCCCCCCTTCTCATGGGTTTTGGAACAGCAGAAATTGGTAGATCTGCTAAAGATAGTCATGTATGAGCAACAAGAAGCATTTGTCTCCAATGTTTTGTCAGTCTTTGCATCACTTTGTTTTATGTAAATTTTGTCCCAATTTGTAATCACTGTATCCTATTAAATAAAGTGAAAAGGTTTTTTTTTAGTTTTTCACCCTATGGTATGAAGCAAGTGTTAGAAATCAAGATTTACTGCAGAGGTGAACCTATAGCCAGTTAGAACATTTCTTGTTTCAGCTGCAAGAATATCTGTCCATTATTCTTAAATAAAAGCATAACGAAGATAAAAATCAACAGGGAGATGCATATTTGGTTAGAAATATTTAATTGGACCAATGAGAATTTAATTGCAATAGCCAACAGTGTTTCATAACATTACCTTTGTAGAGCAAAGTACTAGATGAAGATTTCAGAATTAATAATTACCTGGGAAAAGCAATAAAATAACAGGGTAAGAAGGTATCAAGAAGGTGTTAATCTTTAGAATAAACAAATTGAGCAAGATTTTGCATGGCTATATTGCTGTACATACCGAATGGGCTATTGAAGGATCAAATCATTGAATTTTACCAACGCATGTTTGCAGTTCTTCATAAACAAACCATTATTTGCAATTCTGTCCATGCCTTTTATTTTAGTGATTGCCAACACAACTTATTTCATTACACATGCAGAGCCCAAGCATGTGGTGTTGGCTATCAACTCAACTGGCTTCAAAAAGAGAGTTGGACCAATTCATGGAATCATGGGGATCAAGAGCTGTTTAGCCTTTATGAAGGCCATCTGCTGGGAGACCAGCAGGTATCCTTGTGCAGTTAGTTGTCCGCTGTGAGTAGACAGACAGCAAGAGTAGACAGGCCAGGGGTTTGATCCAGCAGGGCACTGCTTATGTTCTTATGTAAGGTATAAGATCTCTAACTAAAAGTCATTATGGCCTCTGGAGTAGTAGTTTAGGAAGATAGTGCCATCTCCTTCAATTATGAAAAATATGTGCATTTGTGTTTCTGCTTCTGATGTCTCTTCTTCCAAACAGTTTATAGATCATGCAGTTTGATCTTCATCCTTAAAAAGTCATGTGTAACTTTACTGCCCCAGTGTCTGTTTGTATACCATCCAGAGTTGTTCTATGAGGAGGATGGGCAGTTTCTACATATACATATACAGTGGTGCCTCACAAGACGAGATTAATCCGTTCCGGAAGAACGCTCTTAGCGTGAAATTCTCGTAAAGCAAAACGCAGTTTCCCATAGGAAACAATGGAAAGTCAGATAATCCGTTCCA
>JANHZU010009849.1:5050-25276 GCA_032468055.1 Acrochordus granulatus | reverse complement strand
CAGCCTGTACATCTGGTAGTTCTCGGTTCACATACTGCTGAAGCCTAGCTTGTATTATCTTGAGCATAACCTTGCTCACGTGTGAAATGAGCGCAATTGTACGGTAGCTCTGAGAATTAGCAGAAGCATATTATGTTTTGTGTAAGTTCTGGAGCAAATCATTTTCAACATATGTGCAATCTTATTATAGTTTTTAATATAGTCGTAAGTTAATAAAACAATTTCACATTCAGAATACAAATTTGTCAAATTTCAAAGTATCCCACAAATTAACTACATTTTCTTCTATCCACAAGTGAGGTGCTGTATTTGTTGCCACACTCCTGTTCTTAGAAGATGGATATTTTGAACAATAAAGGGCAACTTTGGCTGGATCAATCAAGGACAGAGCTTGCTAATTCTGAGATGAGAAACAGAAGGAAGTATTAGGACAATGAGAAGTAAAAAAAAATGAATCAGGGAATGGAAAATTATTTCCAGGAAGAGGTAAAGATCATGTAAGAAGTAGCATTAGCTTTTTGCTTTTATGCCATCACATTTTCTTCTATTTTACTTTCATTATTTTTTTTTACTCTCCTTCTGGAGACCTGTACTTTTTATTATTTTTACTAGAGATTGTTATTTTTTTATCATCTCTGCCATGGGGAAAAAAAAGAAGCAGTGTTCATATTCTGCTGCTCAGACTTTTAAGCCTACCAAGCATCTCAGACTTGATGGCTTCCTAAAAAACAAACAGCCACTTGCCTTAATAATTAAACATCTCCTACATTTCCTAATCACCTCATGGGATTTACAAGTGAAGACAGAAAGTTCCTAACTCTTAGATCTTTCTGCCTCTATCCCCAAGGAATTGTTTCCTTCTGACACAGAAACTGAAGTTAATGCCAGACTATGCCTACTGACAGCACCAACAATATTGCTAATTTTTGAGCTCTTGACTACTGTGAACAAAGTAGACACTCTTTCATCAATACTAAACACAATCACCCAAACATTACTGCTGGGTCATCTAAAAAAAGTCATGCTGAGTCTGCATGAGGGGCAACTGTGATTCAAAAACAGACAATGATGATGAAATCTATTCTAATTTGGAACTAAAAAGAAAATAAAGAACAGGCTAAAAGATCAAAGCTTACATTCAAAAAAGTGTATAAAGCAAGTTCCCCCTCTCCAAGGAAATACATGTAAAAGTCATCCAATCATAATCATTACTTATAGCCAAATCATAAATATTCATAAATAGTGTATTTACATAGAGTGTTGAGGACAATGCAAATTGAGGGTAGGTAAAGATAAAGTTAGGCAGATGACGAATAACAATCAATATACAGTAGGCGTAAAAGAGAAAATAAAAAAGGCTCAGTAAAATGGAGGATAAATCAGTGAGCCACAGTATCAAATGCAAGGAAAGAACTAAGACAAGCTCCACATCTGGTGGAGTCACTGATCAGCCCAAGAGTAAATATAAGTATCTGCTACTCTAAGGAGGATATAATGAGCAGATGCATGCTTTTATCCTTAAGAGCCTGAATTAAAGAAAGACATTTCCAAATGCAGGTATCTCTACCTTCAGAGTAACATCTTTATTTTAAAAATAATATCAGTAATTGCTGTATTCTGACCTTTACTTGAGTGAGATTATCATAGTTCTGCCAGTTTTTGCACTCTACTCTTTTACCCTCATCAAGAAGTTCTTTAGTTCCTCTTCACTTTCTATCAGAGTGGTATCGTCTGCATATCTGAGATTGTTGATACTTCTCCTGGCAATCTTATTCCAGCTGGTGATTCATCCAGCCCAGCATGTCACATGATATACTCTGCATATAAGTTAAATTAGCAGGTTGACAATATACAGCCTTGCCGTACTCCTTTTTCAATTTTGAACCCATCAGTTGTTCCATGCCCAGTTTTAACTGTTGGTTTTTGACTCGCATACAAGTTTCTCAGGAAACAGGTAAGGAGGTATTTTAGGATTTTAATTATTCAGCTGGAATAATTAAAATTTTCTATCTTGTCCAGTTATCTGAGATTGGTTTGAACATCTTGGTCTTGAGGAAATGGACTGTGTCCTTAGGACTGTAGTTTCCTCAAAATGTGACTTCCTCAGATCTAAATTGTTCAGATCAACCAAGGTAGAAGTTTGAAATCTGTGTTTTAATCTTTCTCTCTGGCTAAAATCCGAGTATAATCTTTCTCTCTGGCTAAAATCCGGACCTAGATCTTGAGTGCTGCATTGTTGATCAGAGTGTGTGTTTGTGCATGTGTGTTTAAGCATGGCTATGTTTGACATTTTTTGTTTTTATACTTTTTTTTTGCTGTATACTGCCCAGAGTCACTTCTTATGAAATGGGTGGCCATGTAAATTTAATAAATATTTATTATTCACCCAGCTGGCTTCATGCCTTAGGCAGGACTAGAGCTCAGTCTCCCAGTTTCTAGCTTGATGCTTTAACTGGTTTTCTTTAAGGTGTTATGACTGCCTTTGTTCTTAACCATTTGTCTGATTATTAAACAGACACTTATGTGCCTCTATGGTGCAGTAAGTATGTTGGATTGTTATCAACCGGGTGAAATCTGGAACCAAATGGAAAACCTGAAACCAACAGTTTCCCTTAGCACTTCCTGGAATTTCCAATTGCACAGAGAAGTTAGGAGTGCAAAGTGCACAAACAGAAGAACATCCTAATGACTGAGTAGAAATGAAGCATGTTGCTGGTTTACCCTCTTTTCCCATGTAACTTAGCTCTATCTGCTGCCATGTCAAATAATTATAGTTTGTTAATGTTTTACATCAAAGATAAATTTATATTAAATAAGAGAGATTTTCAATTTTGTGGAAATTTGTAAAGTAGATCAGCTGATAATAGAATAGGGTCTCAAGACAGAGCACATCTATCTGTTTGATTGAAAGTTCTCTATAATTTAGGAGGCTAATAACTCTTGTGTCAGATTCACATAAAATTTCAAGACAAACATGGTGCCAGAAATTACGCTTCTACAGTTTGATAAATACCATATTAAAAAGTAATAAACTTTGCACTGAAAAACAAGATAGAAGGATGTGTATAGTAGTTAAACATATATTTAAAATATGAAAGCTGAATTCTCTTTCATACAAATCATATATAGTAACGATTATTGCATATAGTATACATGCATGCTATTAATAAATATTATCCATTTGATGAGTTGAATTGACAGTACACAATAAACAGGTTCAGGAGATTTGTTGACTTTGAAAAATCTAATTGCAGATGAAAAGCAAGATGAAGGAAGGAAGTATTATTTGGAAAATCAGCTTTTTTTTTACCCATTTAGGTGTTGGATCCATCAGGGCAATCCACAAAAATAAGACTTACTACAGACAAGCCACTCAAATAATATTCTGTTATTGCTTTTAATTGTAACTGTTATTTGGGAGTTTCTCTAGGACTACCATTTCTGAGTTGCTAAAATCTAGATGGCCCCTATATATCAGCAAAGGGATAAATTAAAGTGTTTCCTTAACCATTTAGTGGTAGTTTAAAATATCAGAAACAAACTATAAGCTTTGCTGAAGTTGAGCATATAATCATTTTGTAGTGATTGAACTTGTAAACACTGCCATGCTGAAATGTCTGGTGCAAATATATGAGAGTACTGTTATTGAGGTAGCATGAGGTGTTGATGCTGGTATAGTGCTGAGGTTTTTTTTCCCAATATTTTACTGATATTTTATGTTTTATGGATCTTCTGTGAGCCATCCAGAGTTATTGTATATATGATAGGTGACCACATACTGTATATTTTTAAAAGAAATAAATTCATATGTACATACTCTTCATTTGATTAGGTATTTGTAGGAATATCTTTGGATACATCTTCTTCATTTGGTTTAAATTGGCTTTAATTTTCATTTCAAAGTACAATCCTAATGAGAGCTGGGCTGCAGTAGTGACTGTAGTTGTATAAAACCATACCTGAGAAAAATGTTTTGAACAAAAACATATATATCCTCCACCCCCACTCACAGTTAAACCAGGAATAGGAAGTTGGATTTAATGCTATGGTTAATGATAAAGGCCTTACCCTCCCATTATCAGCTTTCATGTCCTTAAAAAAAAGGTGGTTAAATCAGTTCTACCACTTACAATGAATTGTGATAGTTAGTCAAAGGAGCAAGCTGTTACTCTACATCCAGACACGAAGAAAGAACTGACAATGTCACATGATGTTGAAAATAAGAACTTCAGTAGGATAACTGTCTTGTACCAAGATGTACTGTTTAGCACAAAATTTTCTACACAATAACTTTCCAAATGAATATGGCAATATTAGGTACTGTGGTAAGACACATACTTCAGAATGCATGGTTCTTCCATATTTAAGAAATAATCTTAGAAAACAGAAAACATTTAGAAAACTTTTTTTAACCAAAATTAATTCCATTACTGCACTTTTTGTTTCCTGTTGTTACAATCTAGTTTTATTGTCACTTAAAATATGCCTTTTATACAAGTGTACCATACTTGGTAGGTTGATTGCATCCTTTTTTTATGGTAAGCTAAAGTTATGCTACACTTATATCTAGTCTCCTGAGTCTCATTCGAACACCTGACACTTGTTAGTAAAATACATTTTGAAAAATCACATCCAGTGTGATATGAGAAGAAGGGGAATAGGAGTTATTGTATATCACAATATTTGCCTCAAACCATAGCACATGAATCTATATATGCAACCCAAAGTAACATGCATTACTTGTGCCATTGACTCCCATGCCTATAAAATGCATTATAATGATAAAATTCCATACATCATAATGCACAAATAATATAAACCTCCATTGGTTCTTCTGCAGCAGATTTCTGTCTAATTACTTATTTCTGAATTCTATTTGCTGAAACAAGCTTACTAGAGTGAACTAGAGTGAGTGAATGAGTTGATCAAAGAAAATTGGGTCTGTAGTTTCCTCAAAATGTGACTTCCTCAGATCTAAATTGTTCAGATCAACCAAGGTAGAAGTTTGAAATCTGTGTTTTGGAAAATGTTGGAGTATAATGGAGGTTTTCAGAATCCTTCCAAATGAATTTCAGACACAATTCCTTAGATTTCTCCACTGCACAATAATTTTCTGCCAAACCCAATTGACTGAGAGTTGTTTTGATTTTGGTGGCATAAATTTAATAAATAATTAAAATTGACAGTCTTAATTAAGTTGAATCTAAATTACTAATACAAGTGCTGCAAAATTCTAAATACAGATAGCAGCAAATAGAGAGAACTCTAATTTAGCTGCTATCAAGTGATTGTCCGTATTTTCCAGCCCAGAGATGGCATTGGTATAGATAGAAGGGAGAGCCTAGAGATCTGGGAACAAAAGTTCTCCATCCCTAACATTTTCTATTTAGAATTTCAGAAATGAAGCAAAAAATAATTCAACACACACACCCTCCCAATAATCATGGCTCATGGCATCAGAAATTTATATTTTTTTCTTAGTGACCTCTTAGTTGGAAGAAGATGAAGTAACATTTATTCCAGGTTTTTCCCCCTCCCATACAATCGAATATCTGAGAAGAAACACAAATTGGAATAGAAGGGCTAAGTACCTTCTACAACCTCTGAAAATTGGTAAAATTATCTTCATTTCACTGCCAAGAAGTAGGCAGCTGAATAGAAGAGGTCATTTCAGCCCAGCTTTATTTCACTATGTTGCAAATTATACTTTTGTTTAAGACAAGAGACTATGATGAAGTTGATGATTTGTTTTGAGACTCTTAATCTTTACTGCCAATTTATATTTTTCCATTTCTTTCTCTTTAGATAGATACACACACACATACCCACACATAGACATTCCTTCTCCCTATCTTTCCCTTCCTTTTGAAGAAAGGACCAATGAATTTGCATCAAGCATTTCAGAATCTACAGATATACAGACTTCAAGCACATCATACATAAGCTTGCTAATTGAAAGAGACAAAATCCCAAAAGATGTTGTAGGGTTCTTTAGCAGAACCCTAATTCTAAGTAACTGAACCTTCAATATCCAGTTTGGTAAATTAATTCAGAAATACCGATTAAGAGTAATGTAGAGCCATTCATTATAAATGAATTGTAAATTAAAAAGTCACGGTAGAAACTTTTTTTTTTCCGCATTCTGAAAAAGAAACTGAAGAAAAAGAGAGTTGGGACAGCTTTCCTGCTCATACTTCACTTCATTTCAGTTGGCTTTGAACTACAGGATTTCTGTGTTATCTTATCTCCCACACAGATTGTTTCTTAGAAGACATTGTGGTACAGAATGTCAAAGTATATAAAAACCATGTAGCAAGGCACTGATGTAGCTAAAGGATTCAGTAACAGAACTATTAAAATTTATTTTGTCTCTCCCATGTTCATATAAATATTATTTTCTTCCACCAAATGGAGCTGCTATAAATGCTAAATGAAATGTGCCAAATCTGCCTCTTACATCTTACAACCAAGACACTGAAAGAACATGTGAAAGGGATCATGACATACCTCTATTAGCTTTATCTCAAGTCAACTTAATTTTTGGATGATGGTAAGGAACTCATCCCACATAATGGGGTGAGCTCCTATTGTCTTTCTAGCTGCTCAAAAGCATGTAAAAATGCAAGTAGATAAATAGGTACCACCTTGTAACAGGTTCCAGTCATGTTGGCCCCATGACAACAGAAGCTATTTTGGACAAACGCTGGCTCTTCATCTCGGAAACAGAGGTGAGCACTGCCCCCTAGAATTGCCCACAATTGGCAGAGGAAACCATTACTTTAAAAAAAAAAAAGAACTCTATGTATATAAGAAATATAAGCCAGACTATATAAGGAAAAATTATAATACAACTAGTGCCTCTCTCAGATAGAAAAGTTCTATATTTGTAACCTTATAATCTTTTAGAAAAAGATGAATAATATGACTTTCTGAAATTACATTAGTATGAAATGTACTAAGAGATCAGAGAACAGTTCAAGAAATATGTCACATTGCTTGGAACATTATTAATGCTATAAATTTTGGTTTCTGATTACCCCCTTTTCCTATCACACAAAATCTTGGTATCTGTTCCCCACTGGCAATCCTGATTTATGATCCTGGCTTCAGTTTTTCTGATTTCATTCATACAATTTTTCAGTTTGAAATGTCTGGCCACTTATTAATCATAATCATATGATCAATAATGTGTATAAATGAATGTTTAGGTGGGTGAATTACTTCTGTTTCTGTGGGGAGGAAAGGAGATAATGAGCCAGGAAATCCCATGTGTATTTTGATTGTGCCTCCAGAGATCACTCATTGAAGAATAGTATTTAGAGATGGGTGGTTCTGCAGCTAAATGATGTGTTCCTTTTCTGTTTGTGTTATGTTGTCATGAGAAATTCATAAGTACAGAGCACAACACTGAGGAAAGGGAATCATGACCTCAAACAACGGAAAATCAAAGATTTTTTTACAGAAGTTGAAGGCTACAAGGTGGCAAATAGTAAGGATCTAATTTGGGTCCTGTATTTGGGGTTCCTTCTATTGTTAGGTAAAGATGCCCTTTCAGGAGCAACAGCAGAATTCTTGTTAAGGACAGAGTGATCAGGTCATCAAGCTGATTGAAGACATAATGTTGGGGTTTCTCTATTTGGCAATCGGCTTAGGCTGTACTGTGAATGGTGAGGAGGCTTTGGTTTAGATGGGATAGCAGGGGGGACTGTTAGAATCAGTTGGAGGCTGATAGGATTAGGCAGAGAAGATCTGGATTTGACCCTAGTTAGTTCTCAAAAAGCAGGGAAGAAAAGGGTGCAACCTGTATTTTGTTTGTTAGCTTTATTCTTTTCCACTACAGTGTGAGCTTATTGCTGAAGATCTTAATTCTTCCTAAATTAATTTTATTTAAGATATCTTAGTAATTATTATTAAGTAAGACATCTTAATTTTATTCAGCTATCTTAGTTAAACACAGTGAAGCAGATACGTACTGGTTGTAATTTTTCAGGTTTTAGATATACCGTATCTTCTGACTTCACTACTTTGGTATGCATTCTTTTTTAGGAGCATACATTTCTTATTGGTCTATCCTTTGCCTCCCCACAAAATGAGGCTAACACATTAATATATAGATATATAGGAGGAGTTCTTTCTCTTGCTTTGTTTTATTTTTACCTGTGGGGAGAAAATATATCTTATACTAACACATTAATAGACAGACAGACAGACGGACAGACAGATATAGATAGATAGATAGATAGATATAGATACAGATATAGATATCTCTATCTATCTATCTATCTATCTATCTATCTATCTATCTATCTATCTATCTATCATCTATCTATCTATCTATCGATCTATCTATCTTAATGTGTTAGCATAAGATGTATTTTCTCCCCACAGGTAAAAATGAAACAAAGCAAGAGAAAGAACTCCTTTCTTTATTTTCTTCCTTTCATGATGCATTAAGATTCTGCTATTATCCCAAAGCCACTGAGTGTTAAAATCACATTTAAATTTAAAATTGAAATGGAACTAGCAACTATTTCAAAGGCTTTTGAGATATTTCATGTTCACTGAATTCTCCCTCTATCCCTTTTAAAAGATCTTGATTTTTATTACACAAACATTAAAAGTTAATGCCAAATGGTTTAGAAAACATCAAAAAATAAATAAAGAATAGAGTATCAATAGAAACCTGGTATGATAGCAACATATCATTTTCTGTATTAGTGGCAGCTTAATAGATTTCAGACACCAACTGCTGAGAGCAAACCTGATGGATACTATTAGCTCCATAGCCTCCTTGTATAAAAGGCAGGGGTAGACCTTTTCAAGGCATCTACTATTTAAAGTGGAAAACAATTGGTTTTTATTCTGATCCTTTGAGCTCTCTTGTTATACTTTATTTTCCATATCATTTAATGAATATAAGTAGGAAATATAAATATTCTAGCATAAGGGTACAAAAAAAATCACAAAAAATATGCCTGATTATTTTGTTTTGTATTTTTAGCTGTTGATTTAACCATACTGTGAAAGTTCTCCATAATTCTGGAATAATAACAATAATAGGAAGAAAGTGTCTTAAAACTCCATCTCTATGTGATGTTCTGTCTGAACCGAGGTAGATTTCTATCTGTTAGACATCCAACTTGACCTGCTCTTTAGTCTAAAATAAGCTGACGCTAAGTATCCAATTGACACTCAGTTTGCTGCTAGAACAAACAATACAAATTGGCTGGTAATGAAATCTAAAATGATACAAGATATATTTAGTTAAAACCAAAATAGGTGTGCATGTTAAGCCTTGAAAACAAAGACTGCTGTCTGAAAATGACACTATATGTGCTTTGTAACTGCCTATACTTAGAAGATTACAGCTAAACAATAAGTGAAAGAAAAAAAAATGTGCAAAAGCTAAAAAATCATTTTAAAGTAGAGTTTATTATGCAGGGTGGGAATAAAGAGAAAAATATTCATAGAAGTCAAGGGACAATAAAATTACGTTATTGGTTGGGACTGATAATTACTTTGATTGATACCAAGAATACTCTGTTTATAGTTATAATGACATATTTTCTGTTCTTTATGATGTGATAATAGTACAGATATGTTGGAAATATTTATGTGGAGTCAGTCCACAAGAAAGATTGTAATAAATAAATTAAGACATCTGAAGGGTATTAGGACATGGACAAGACCGTTTTCCAGTACAGCTCCTTTTATTTTGCACCCCTGGTATCAGCCCTACAAGCTAGACCACTCTAAGAAACCAATGTTAAGGATGTCATTGCAAATGTTATTGTAACAACTACAGTAACAGAGTCTTGAAAGTGTGAATATACTTCCCTTCCTTTCCTTTATTTCCTTTATTTTCCCATGAACTGGGGAGGGGCTTGTCTTTGAGACTTTTTTTTTTCAATTTCTTGGCCTGGGCTCAGCCCTCTTTTATCTGACCATGACTCTTCCTCCTGTCCTTCAAGACTATTTCCTCTTCCCTTTCTATCTGGGAATTAATGGTATACATTCAGTAATATAATGGACTGGCCATGATATTTGAGCCTTTCTTTTCAGTTTCAGCCTTAAATTACTGAAAGTAAGTCCTTCTTTTAGGCAGAAAAAAGAAAAACATGCATTAAAATGATCTGATAGGACCACAAGACTTGGGTTACAAATAACTACTAGACAATAAAAGGACTTGTTGCTGTCTGTATTTCTTTGATGCCATCTAATGGCTCTCCACAGTCCAGATCTAGTGGTCCTATGCTCTGGAACGAATAAAATGTAGATGGTATCTACATTTATCCCATGGTCCACAGGTCCATGATGAGGAACAGTGAAGAAAAACAGAAGCAACAAGGATACTCAGGGATGAATTCGTACACATATAGTTAGATTAACCTTAGTTCTCTTTCAACTGGCAAGAGAATCAATATTTTTTTATCAATAAATGTAAACTGTAATGGACTAAATAGAGCAATGATGTTGCTCAGAACACGGCATCTTCCTAAATAGCTCACAGAAGAGATGGATTTATATAGTTTGACACATTTTCTCTTTAATATGATGCTCAGTGTTGGTATTAGACCTTTCCTGATAAAAAAAAACTTGACCTATTAGTTTTAATAAAACATAAGATATACATATGGTTTTCAACATCACATCTTGCTAAAAGCACAAGGTTTAAATTAAGAACCAATATCCAAGAACATTTGCTTCAAACCTGTATACTGAGCCTTGGAGAAATTACTGCAAAAATCAATCTGTTATATTTCAGAGTGTATTAATTTAAATCTGTTGTCTCAGAATTTACTGAAATTTATTTCTAGAGTAAATATGAAATAATTATATTTCATGATGAGAATTTAAATTTTGCCTACTTGTCCTTTCCAAACAGTTTAGCAGAAAGAAGTTTTAAGGCACAGCTGGTTGCATTTTTCAGAACTGCTGAAATATTTTCACTGAAGAAAAAAAAAACTAAGTACAGCAATTGAGAATTTTCAACTTTTGTTCTTTCTAAACAGCAAAATATTGTGGATATTCTGAGGATAACAAGAAAGGCTTAGATAAGAGAAGCTGAGTCCAAGTTCTATATCCACCATCCTTTTCAAATCTTTAAAACCTATTAAGGGCATACATAAAGGGAGAAAGGGAAAATCACAGAATTGTGATTACAACTCATGTATTTGAATCAAACATAAAGAGCTCCATATTTGGAAAAATGCAACTAGCCATGCTCTAAAACTTCCTGCTTCCGTTGTTCTTGAACTCTGCCCATAAATGGGAGCAAAGTCTTTTCTTTGTTCAGAAGGTGAAAAATAAAAGTTGTAAACTTCTTTTTGTTTCCATTATCTTGCATTTTTGGATAACTAATGACAACAAACAGCATAGGACAAGTAATTAAGACCATCTTTATTATCTCTGTGCAACATTTTCCCTCTCTAGACCACCACCAATTTTTATTTCTAAACTAGGAACATGTCAGAACAAACTTATCCCAAGCCAATGACAGCTCTTGATGGAGCATGTTGGAGGATCAGGTAAAATTCTAGTCTCCATGCTTCCTGAAAAGAGTGTTGCATCTTGAAATGCTGTAACTTTGTGACCAAGTTGATTTAATGGTATGGTTTACCTAGTAGGGATTACAGGTGTTTAAAGCAAATTGTTCCAGGCACAGTGAGAAATTAGCTTCTCTATCAATCAAAACCTGATGATTTTTGAAATTAAATCACAACAGTGTAATACAAGTTTGTCATGCTGTTTCAGGCAAAATACCATGACATTTTTAACCAAAAATTTACAATTGTTAAAGAGTGAAGTCGGCGAATTTTGATGCTTCCCCTTTAATGGTTTATTAACTCACTGGTTCAAATATTGATGCAAATCAGAATTTCAGCTTCCACATGCTAAGCAATATATCCAATTTTGTCTTTCTATATGCTGACAAAGCAGAAGTCCTTTCCTTAATACAATTGAAATTAAGAAGTACTTTTTATGCTGTTAGACCATAAGTGCAGTCAAAAGCAAACAAAACTATCAACCACATTCTGTTAAAGGCTGGTTACTCACTGCCACTCTTGGTTTAGCATTGAACAAATGAACGTAGTTACATACTTTGGCAAATCCTTCCAAGCTTTGCTGGAATCAACAGCAAAGGGATGTCATTGCTAGGGTTCATAAACTTTTAAATGCAATTGTCCTTTTTGCTAATCATTATGGGGATAATTATATCTCAATACAATAGCTGTGCTGGAAAAAGAAATATAAGAAAATCCCTCATGAACTCCTCTGCCCAAATAGTATTGAAATCATAGACCATTTTGTCACATAATTATTCTCTGTAATGACATCCACACATTTTGCTAATACATTTTCCAGAGCACTGAGACTTATGGTCTCAGGTCAGAATAGCCTAATATATCTAAATGTCTCTAAATTTGCTACATTATAAAGTTTATACAGAATTCACTGTCTAATATTGATATCAATTTTTGCACTGTATTAATGTTACAATTTATATATTTTTGGCATTTGTTTCTACTACTACATTACCCAGCTGCAATGAAAATGTCCAGAGTCAAGTCATCAGTAAAAATATGTATATGCTATACAAAGTCTATATATACTGTACAGAGGAAGTCTGTATACACTGTACAGAGGTAGTTCAAACTAAGTGTTTGAGATCTTTGTTGCATATCAGATTTTCTCTCCATATTCATGGAGGTCCACAAGCAGCTTTGCAGCTTTGCAGCTTTGCTTCTTAAAATAATGGAGCAAGTTACTTGATGGGGAATATTATGCCTTAATGGAAGACAGGCATCACATACACGAGTAAAACAAACACAAATAAAAAAAATTCATTATATTTTCATTATGTTTAGATACATTATTTTAGACTATACCTAAAGCGGAAATCATGTTTTCTTCCCAGAAATAGGTAGATGATGTCATCTTGGATTCCTTGTAGAAAGAGCAATGAAAGAGCATAAGAGCTGCCCCCACAAGGACATAATCATAGGAGAGTATTTCTCTAGTGCCCCAACAGGACAGCAGAAGGCATTGTAGCCAGCCTGGTCAACATAAAGTTCCAGTGAAATTTCAAGATTGTGTTACCTGAGAGGTTGGCATATATTCCTTTGAAAAGAGCCCACCTGCTGAGAAACTGGCAACCAGATTTAGACTGATTTGAAAATCAGTGTGCCAAATATACAATTTAAGGCTTCTGGTGTTTCTTTTTTTTAACATTTTTTTAGTACTTTTCAACAAAATAAAATACCACGTACAATAAAGAACAAAATAAGACAATAACAAAAGACAATATTATAAATGACAATGACAAACTCTAAAATATAATTACACACACAGAACCAGAAAAAAATGGGAAAACAAAATATACAAAAAAGTCCTCCCCATCACTCTTAACCCAACTTCAACTGAATCTCTATCCATAAATTAATAAAAAAGGAAAGAAATAATGTTTCCCTCACTCAGTCTACTCAAATTGATTAATAAAAACTGAATATTATAATAAACATTCATATCTATCTATCTATCTATCTATCTATCTATCATCTATCTATCCTAAACTTTAATCTATACAATATTTAATTTTATCCCAAGCTTGTCCCAAAATCATTAAGTTCATCCATAAAGATTCCTTTATTCTAATTCACCAATAGAAAGTTCCAGAGAAATTTCTAATCAGTTGGAAACTTCTTTAAATTTTCTTCTCTCAGGAGGATTAACAGAATAAACATATTTTCTTATCTTTCACCTGTAAAAGCCTCATATGGAATAAGGTACAATAGAATCTTCAATAGCAGTGTTTGAAATGTAGTGAACATCCATACACAGTCCATAGCACATTAAGAATTCACATATAAAAATAATCTTTAAAAATTGAATTAATAAATTCAAATAAACATACTACCTGAATCCCACTTCATCAGAAATCTTATTAAAATTTATCTCAACAAAATTAGTTCTTTGCCTACCATTACGTTTCCTTGAGAATATATTTGCAATGTATGTTCTACAATAAATCTTCTTAAAATTGAACTATAGTATCTCCAAGCAAGTAACCTTCTTCCACCAGAGTCTAATTCACTTTATCAATTCTGTCTAAATCATTAATTATTCCATCTTTATTTTATTATTCTATATTTATTTTATGCTGAAGTGAACCTCCCCATCTGAAAAAAAATCATTTTCTCCCATAAACTTAGCAATTATTTTCCTCTAGCAACTTTATTTCTTCAACTCTTAAACCAAAGGTTCCTATTTTTTCCCTTATATACATGGGTTTAACATCAGAGTGGCTCATTTTATAGTTTTCAACTCTATTTTTCCCTCTAAAAATAATTCTTTTTTTTGTATATTTTTTCTCAAATATGTCCTGCAAATTTCTACCCAAACTTCCATTCTGGTCCCTATATTTTCATGAAGTTTCTGAATTTCAACCTAAATGTCTTCTCCTCTAATATATTGAGAGCAAAAGAAAAAGAGAAAAGAAAAGAAGAAGAAGAAAAGGAGATACATAAGTGACAGTTTTTTAGTCCAGATGGTAAATAATTAATTCAGCAGAACTGCAACTTCTCATGTGCCACTGTTACATGACCAATCCTCAGTAAAGAGAACAATATAAGATAAACAAAACCATGGTATTCCAAATATAGAAGAAAAAAAAAGATGGATTCTTTACTACAGATGATGTATTCAAAATGCCAAAATATTATTAACATCTTCACTTCAAAACTTATGTTTCTTCCAAGAATTTAACACTTTGCAGACAATCTGATATTCCAAGCACTCAAATACATTAACTGTGGCTCCCAACTCCTTGCCCCTAAATCTTCCAGAAGCAAATAAGCCCTTCAGCAAAGTTCCAAAATATCATGATTCAGCAAAGGGAAACAGAATGTGATCCAAGCAGAATTGAGTCCTTAGCTTTCTAAAGATTGATCAAAGGGAAAAAAAAGTAATTAAAAAAGGCTAAGGCCAGGTTGGCATCACTAGATAAAAGGGCAAGAGTTGGACTGCAAACTCCCCCCTCCAATTTACACACACCCAAATTAGAAGAACTCCTGTTTCTTCTCTCCTCAGAATTTGCAAATCAATCCAAGAGCATGTGGAGTAATTCCCGAGAGCCTTTTTTTATATATATCTAAAGGGCTTCACCAGTTAAGCACCAGCCTGGCACCACCTATCAGTTGTCTTTCATCTCAAGCTCAATGAACCTAAGTTGTTAACATTTCTATGCTTGGTGGGCATGTCCACTTCTGAAGTTTCCAAAACTTAAGAAATTTAAAATATTAGAGATATCATCTTACCTATCCATCATAACCTAAACATTCACTGCCCTCCAATTCTCCAAACCTGAAACTGATTTGTTCAGGGGGCTGTTCTCTCTTTCTACATATTTGTCAAACATTCACTCCATTTCCCTTGAATACTTTTCTCTTTTGTCTGTTTGCTATTCTGTAGCATCCTTGTTCAAGAGAAACATTAGTCCTGCTTGAAATGGTTCTCATGTCCTTTCACACAAGAAGTATAAGATATGGCAAATTTACCGAATAATGCCTTTCACAATTCGCTCTCATGCTAGCTCAGCTTCCTCTTTTTAGCTGATCGGATAACTTCTGTTGCTAAATTTGTTGCAATTATTATCCCTATCAGATGTTCACTTTGGTAGCAACCTTATAAACTGTGTTAAGTTTCCATGTGAGCATTTCTGAATAGTGGATTTTCCTAGTTTTCATGCATCTGTTTTTGATCGTAAATCCATCTACCAATCAAATAATAAATGTTTATCCCAAAAGATAGAAAATACTTTCCAGCTCCAGGTGAAGCAGGTTTTCTCTTCTTCTAGGCAAGCAGTTATCTTTTTTCTTTTTTTCTTCCCTTTTTCTCCCTGCAAAAAAGCAGGTACCTTAAATCCTAACACATTATACTGATATAAGTTTATACTATAATAAATATGTTATTTTTTTTCAGCTAGTGTGAAACTGTGTATTTGTTATTGTTTTTGTTTGTTTTAATTTAAATTCTGGATATAATCTAATGATTTTTCCCCCAACAGCAATTTTGAACTTAATAAGGAATATATGATAGTGCTTGTGTCCTTTCCTTTTCTGTTTGCCAAACTGATGATAACAGTTTTGTAAGATTCTGGCACTTAAGGTTAGGTTCCAGTAAAACTGGAAAACTGGGGAAGGGGTGATTCTGAATTCTGGATAACTTCCAAAAGAAGATTTAATTCTATTCCATTTTTTCTCTGTTATGGAATTGAAGAGATAATTATAGTACTTCGTAACTAAGGAAGCATTTAAGTTACTGTTTCTTCCTTTCCATAACATTTTGCCACTGAGAAAGACCAATAAAATGTTAATGAAGAAGGAGTGTTCTCATTCTACTTTTACATTTCTAAAATGAAGTGTTGCCTTCTTCATGATCCCTAAAAGAAATACCCTCCCATTCTCACACATCAGAAGTGGAAAACAGATGTCTGTCTTCTGTCTGATCCCTAGTTTCTTACAACTCTTTTCTCATCTAGCAATCTGGCCTAAGCAAAGCCAAATATTGCTTAAAGAAATTTAAGGGACATAACTTCCAAAATGAATACTATTAATGTTGCAAGCTGATTTTCTGAGATGAGCAATCATAATCAGAGAGGCACACATGCCCCTTTCACCCTTCTATATGCAGACAACTGATTCTCGCTAACTACTATTCCCAAAAATCAACACCATGGTTTCTGCCATTTTAAGGCAGGAAAACAAACCAAGTGGCTGGATTGCAAACCTTATAGTATGCTTAAATTAGGTAAAAAAAATCAGGCAATCTTAAAATTCAGAAAGGGGGGAGAATCTGCTCCCAGTTCCTAGGATTTTATTATGCAGTTCCCTCCTCATTGCTTAGTGTAAATCTTGGCTGTCATCATGATTTAATGACTGGAATGTGTTTGGAGTTGGAGTGTTTCCTCAGCCAGTGAATAACAGTAAGATTTCACAGCTATGAAGCATATAGAAAAATCTGTCAAACTGTTCCTTCCCATTTAAGCAAAACTTCATGTCTGCTGAATGCATAATTAACAAAATAGAACTTCCATTTATTTGGTTTTCAGAGGCTCCTGAAAATGTTTCAAGGTGAGGTACTGATATATATAAAATTTAAAAAAAAATGTTCCTTGTTAGGTTCCACCTCCCTGTTTTCCATGCAAAGCTATATTTGAGCTAAATGTGAAAGTCTAGCAGAAAGCTCATTTTATTTATTCCGTACAGAATTATGAATCTGAATAATATTTTAAAAGGATTTTGCTGAGACTTCTCTAAGAGAAGAATAAATGAGGTAATTTTGAACTAGATTTTACTCATCACTAGAAAAGTAGAGGTCCACTCTTTCACTTTCCTTTGGTGCTTTTAGTTTTTAAAATTCAAAATTTAGGAATTATAGATTGTCACTACTGCAAAAATCTAAAAAGTTCATATTATCTCAATAAAAAAAAATAGTTTGAAAGACAACTTCCATTTTTCATTGGGGAAATCATCTGTTCCTGAAAGCCTCAAGCTCCTACTTCAGCTCTTCTCAGCTTGAGTGTGAAATAGTAGTATAAGGAATCAATGTTGCTTATATTTTAATGGTCTAATGAGGAGGAAAAAAAGCCTATAAGTTTCATTCTTTTCTGTTATTTTTGCAAAGAAGTCTGCAAAACCTTCTCAGCACTCTTTTTTTAGGGATGTAAAGGCAGAATTCATATGTTACTCAGTGCAAACAGAAATTAAAAATTCCATTAAAAAAAACTATTTGCCTTTTGTGCATTTTTTTAATTTTATCTTTATCTTCATCTTTACATTTCTATGCTGCCAATCTCCAAAGACTCTTAGTGGCTTACAAGCCTTAGACATTTTATACATTACTAAACCCCACCCCCTTAACTGGCTGGCGATGTTCACATCTAGGGCATTCTCCGCAGCTCCTGCTCTGCCTCGAGACAGGCAAGTCCAGCTCTGACTTGCTGCTTCCGTTGCTGCCAGCCAGCTTCCCCCTGAAGGGGTACTCTTTTATCTACTCACAATATTTCATTGTTTTGAATTGCTGGGTGGTCAAGAGCTGGAGGCGAGTGATAGGAGCTCACCTCATCATGCAGTGCTGTGGCTCAAACTGCCAAAGTGTTGGCCATTTCTGGTAGACATAACTGGCATCATTAAGCCACTGTGCCACTGTACCTCCCAATTTCCCTCAATTAATGTTGTATTAAAAATGTGTTGACAATCGCTTTCTCCTTTTGTGTATGTATGTGTGTGTGTGAAATGTTCATTAGTAAAATGAGAAGAATTTAGGAGCAAAATCTGAAATTGCAATGATTTGTTACTCCAAAGCTTAGAAGGTAGTGATTCCAAACAAATTAATAACTTTATGATAATATTTGATAAAAATATGTGTGTTGGTCTTGTCCACTGTAAATGTGCACATTTCAAGCTCAGTTTCAAAAAAGTACTTAATACATGGAAAGCATATACATCATTCTGTAAAAGGTGCTCTGGTTAAGCCAATTTTAACCCATAGGATTTATTCTGAGGGGGAAAAATTGAATAGTTGCATCTGCTATCACAAACCATTGTAGTTATATATGTGATAAAAATATTGGCAGTTATACAGTACAGACAGAAATTTTATTTTAGCACATTATACAATAAACAGAATTTTTATTCCACTGGAATCTTTTCATGGCCATTAAATTTTACTGGAATAAATGCTGTACATTTTATAATGTTGCTGGCAAATAAAAATATGTGTATAATAGATAAAATACACTTAATATGTTTATTGTTTGAGCAGGTGCATAGAAGAATGTATATTAAAGAAATTGCTTGGAAAGTCACCAATTTTAAGTACTCATAAAAATAAATATGTTAGGAAATAGTCATAAAAATTAAATTCATATGAGAAGGAGCTAAATAAAACTAAATTTTGCGAAACAATACAATCAAATTTCAATCTTGACTTTATTTAAAAACAGTCTGTCAATGAAGATTCTCTCTCATCCAGGTACAATTGTCTGGACTATTTGAAAGTCCAGTTGCCATGACTCAACCTCCAGACTACCAGCTATTTTGTTCACCAGTGATGGATAATAAAGTCATGGCTTCCTGTTATGAAAAATCACTATAGATATATTTACAGCTGCATGTTACAAACTATGTAATACAATGAAATAAGTATGACAAAATCTTCATGCAAAAGTTTATACAGGTAATCCTCATTTTATAATTACTCATTCACTGACTGTTCAAAGTTACAATGGTGCCGAATAAGGGGGATTTATGATTGTTCTTTGTAGGAAGCCATCACAGCATCTTCTTAATCATGTGATTGCAATTTGGGTGCTTGGCTACCAGCTCATAATTACCACATCACAATGTCCCGTGACTTCCAAAAAGCAAAGTCAATGGTGAAGCCATTAGTAGGTTGCAAATGATGATCATGTAATTCTGTGACACAGTACCAAGTAGGATTTGCCTAATGATGGCAACTGGGATTGCTGCAGCTGCCATGATAAGTCAGGAAAGTCATGTGCTGTCACACTTTATGACCTCAGAATTTAGTGATGGAGTTCCCAATCCCAATTACCATTGGTAAATGAGGACTACCTATATAATACATCAATACATAAAGGTGATGTATACATAATGACATTGTGCACATGTTGTCATTTTGGTGTCACTACAGTTTGCCTCAAGAATAGATACTACTGCCCAAAGGTTTCTTATTTCCTTAATGAACTATTTAAATCTTCAGTTCATGCATGTCATAAATGTCTGAGTTATAATGATTCCCAAATTAACTTTACCATTTGATGCTGAAATGCGAACTATCACAATTCCTTCTAGGGATGGGGGCCTTGTAATTAAGCATTCAGTTTCCTGAAGAAGCACATTTTCCTACTTTCTAAGGAATATTAACTACATTTTAGGTTGCAGCAACCTTTCAACACCTTTTCTGGAAACACTGGCATATCATTAAATTACTTGCCTAATTATGCCCATTTATTTTTAGAAATAAACTGTGAGAAATAAATTCTTCTTCTTTTTATATTTGTTTTCACTGTTGTGGAAAGAATAAACACATACAGTTAATCAGTCTTATTGTTGGCTCCATAATCAGAATTAGGGAAGTCATAATTAAGTTGTTCCATTAATTTCATCGTTGGTTTTAAATTTAAGACTCCACAGTGTATAG
>JANHZU010009848.1:0-16948 GCA_032468055.1 Acrochordus granulatus | reverse complement strand
ATGCACAGGGAGGACTCATTAGAAAAGACTGTGATGCTGGGAAGGATTGAAGGGAGGAGGAGAAGGGGATGGCAGTGGATGAGATGGATAGATAGCATAGTCAGTGTGATGGGCATGGGTTTGGGAAGACTCCAGGAGGCAGTGCAAGACAGGGGGGCCTGGCGTAATGCAGACCATGGGGTTGCGAAGAGCTGAACATGGCTGCATGACTGAACATTTATCTACTTGCACTTTGCATCCTTTCAAACTGCTCGGTTGGCAGGAGCTGGGGTGAATAATGGGAGTTCTCCCCATTATACAGCGCCTGGGTCTTGAATTCAGGCTGTTGACCTTCCACCCAACAAGCCCAGAATCTTAACTGCTAGGCCACTGTGACCCTATTTCTTCACTAAAGTTAGGCAATTAATACCAGCTGCATTAAAACTTTCTGAGACCAAATCCTACATCACACATAGGTGGGAATATGCCAAGAAAGATGCAGTGGATCTAGTGCAGACAAAATTTGTGAGAGTTATAGAGCACAGCATATACCCAGATTGGACTGGAGACAGAAATGCCCAAAATTCACTTTTGAATTTGGAGGCTGATGGCTATTTATTGGCTTAAAACTCATTTATTTCCAATACATTTGCCACCTCTAGGTTTTGCTAATGACTTCCCCTTTTTATATACCACTACTTTCTTTTCCTAAAAAAGGAAAGATTATAGTTTGGCACTTTTTCTTTGTCTGTTTTTTTACATTGTACTTGGTGCTAGTCATTGACCAAATAAAGATTGACTTTGTCATTGCATTCTGGATTTTTTTTCAACTTCTACATTGTAGGAATCCTACCAATTATATTTTATGTTGTTGCAAATATCAAAGTTCAGCCTACAACTTTGACATTTCTTAACATTATAACTCCACCTCCTTTTTTTTTGTTTTTTGTTTTAAGGAAATCTTGCAAAGTGGTGATTTGCAGGGTATCCAGGTTAATACTACTTTTTCCCAATAAAAGGTGTTCCATATTTAGTAATGTCTACTCTAGTGATCTAAGAAGAGGATCCAAAATCTGTTGTGTATGAATACAGTGGTGCCTCACAAGACGAGACTCATCCATTCTGGAAGAATGCTCTTAGCACAAAATGCTTGTAAAGAGAAACGAGGTTTCCCATTGAAAACAATAGAAAATCGGACGATCCGTTCCACGCCCCCAAAAATATGCACCAAAAAATAATTTTCAATGTAATTTGAGGTAGAAATGATTGTCCCTAACATCTGAAACAAGTAACCATGATTAACACACAATATAAAGCAGAAATAGAGCAAACAAACCAGCACTTACGGATCTGCTCATAGGCAGCTTCTGGCCTCGGCTGCTGCTGGCTGCCATCACTTTAAGAGGGCCTTTTTTCTCTCAGCTTTTCCAGGCATCGTGGCAGTTATTCTTAAAGTTGGCAGTTATTGTTATCGACAAAGAAATTGTCCTTGTCCTTGCCCCAGGCAGAAATCCCCCTTTTGTTGCTTCTCCCCTCATAGTATGGAGGGAAGAAAGACAATTTCTGCTCTCTGTGTGTGTGCGCGTGCACGCAGCTTTAAGAATATCCTGGCGCAAAGGAGAGGAGGGGGAGGGGACTTCCTGGAGATTGAATCAGGAGTCTCCGGAGTTCTCTCTCTTAAATGCCTTTCACTTAATTTACGTTGTTTACGCAGCGAGAGAGGAGAGCTCTGTTGTGAGATTTCCCACGTGAGGTCATTGTGCAGTGCTCATTGCGATCAGGAATGTTGATCTGCCACCATGCGGCAGCATAGACAGAATGCACACGCGTGTGCTGCCGCCTGTATGGGAATGGAGTAAACTGCGCATGGCAGAGTTAGCAGAACGCATGCGCTCACTTGCTACATCAGCAGAACTCTCGCACGGGGTTGCTGTCTGCAACAATGGAGTAAAGCATGAGGGAAAGTCGGCAGAACGCGTGCGCTTGCTGTGTCAGCAGAACGCGCGCACGGGGTTGCTGTCTGCAACAGTGGAGTAAAGCATGAGGGAGAGTCAGCAGAATGCACGCGTACACATTTGCTGCATCAGCAGAACTCTTGCGCGGGGTTGCTGTCTGCAACAATGGAGTAAAGCATGAGGTAGAGTTGGCAGAATGCGCGCGCACACTTGCCGCGTCAGCAGAACTCTCGCGCAGAGTTGCTGCCTGAACGTGAAATACAGAGTGCGTTTACTGATGACGCGCAAGGGTTGGCATGAAGTTTTCTCATCTCGTGAGTCGCGTCTTGTTTAGCGGAATAAATTTGATTAAATTTTTTGCTCATCCTGCGAGTTTCTCATCTTGTGAGGTACCTCTGTACTTTGAATAATTCAACATTTTGTGAATGACAGTTTTAATGTGGCCTAAACATTTAGGCTTCTCACCTATCAACTCTAAACTCAAACCCAGATCCATGCTTTCATGTAGATTAGTCTTCAGCTTCACTGATGATACAATTTGATAATACTTAAAATACACTTAATAAATATTGGTGGTCAAATATTGAAACACAATTGTATGGACTAAACAGAAGTGATATTATAATAAACAAAGGTAACCATGTAAGACCAGGCAGTCTAGGCCTTCAACTTAAAATGGGAGAGGGCCAATGCAAATAACAAGGATATATTTCTTTGGGAAAACTGTTAAAAGAAGATAGGAAATTTTGCCCAAAACAGTAAAATAGCTCATGCTAATAGACCATCAGGGCTGGATTATTGATTATAGCTATAGAAGGAAAATGTAAGTAGCTTTAGGCACAGATATACAGAAACAATTAGCAAATGATACATCGTAATTTCTTGTTAGGGTAAATATAGTATCAGTTTCTGATTATTGCTTTGAACAGTAATGAACAATTGGGGGTTTCTTTGAACTTAATTTCCTATGGAGTTTTTTTTCTTTTGCTGCTGTCAGATTATAAAGGTCTTATGAAATTTCAGAATGCATATGGGCATGAGTGTAGAAAGATTTTGTTTAACTTTGTTGATGATGTGTATATCCATTAAAAAGTTGCATTATCCCTGTTTTGAGAAAGTAGTCTGTATTATGTCACATCTATCCAATATTTTTATTTTTTTCAGGGATGAGCAGCAGCGCGAGAGGGATTATCTACTTGAACGGAGGGATTTAGCTGTAGATTTTATTTTTTGCTTAGTTTTAGTAGAAGTTCTAAAACAGGTGAGCTCTTTAATTTCTGCTAGAAATAAGCTATTTTTTATTTTAATTGCAAAAACAGCTGAATGTATTTGTATCCTGCTTAAAACTGGATTACAAAACTGAAGTATAATAGTCTTTTTTTCTCTTACATTGTGCAATGTAAAATATAGTTCTGTTCAAATGAAATCAATATTTTGTAAAAAAAAAAGTTTAGAATAGTGGAATGTAATGTAATTTATTTAGCTCCCCAAATAAAAACACGTGCTTCTATATATTTGTACATACATTTAACCAATAACAGTACAATTTGTATTCTGATAAAATATCTAATCAATACATGTACATAAGCAGTACATGCCTTCTTTGTTACAGATACCTGTTCATCCAGTGCCTGACCCTTTAGTTCATGAAGTTCTAAATTTGGCTTTTAAGCACTTTAAACACAAAGAAGGGTAAGTATATTTGACTGGGAGCCACCTGGAATTGTTTGAAAGATGGGTGGCTATATAAATGTTTTATATAAATAAATAAATACTTAAATATCTTTAACCATTTCTTTTTTTGAGTGAGTACTGACAGTTCCAGTATCTCAGAGAAGCATATTTTTGAGGTCAACTTGTTTATAAAAAGTTAGCTAAGTTTTATTTACATTTTTTTGCTAAACAACATTTTCATGATTTAACAGATATCCCATACCACTGAGTTTGGCAAAATATATTCCTAAAGGAAGGCCTGGATCCTATGAGAAAGAATATTCAAACACCTCTTCCAATATTATATTACAAAATAATAGCATACTAAGTTATTAAAATGCTGATTTAATAATACCTAAAATGTTAGGATGGTTAATAAATAGTCCTGAATGGCTTCAGTAAAATTAAGAGTAAACACAGAAATGATTAAAATTCTGCCTAGGTGGTTTCAAATACAGTGGAACTTTGGATTGCGAGCACCTCATTTCATGAGATTTTCACAAGACGAGCAAAATTTTTTAATAAAATTAATTCAGTTAATGAGTGAGAACTTGCAAGACAAGCATTGCACAATAACTTTTGTGCGGGAAATCTCACAACGGAGTTTATGGTTCTTCTCTCTCGCTGCGTAAAAAGCATAAATTAAGTGAAAGTCGTTCAAGAGAAAAAAATGCCGAGACTCAGATTCCAGATTCTCCTTCCAGGCAATGGAAAGGAGAAAAAAATATCCCTCCTCTCCTCCCTTTGGTCTCCCTTCCGCCAGCCAGGACTCTTCTCAAAGCGTAGGAAGATTGACCCTCCGTCTTCCCTGTCTCTCTCTCTGTCTCTCTCTCTCACACACACAGCCCTTCCCCCTCCTGCCCATCTCTTCAAGGGTAGGAATACTGACCCTCCATCTTCTCTGTCACTCACAATCATACACACAGTCCTCCTACACTGCACCATCCAGCTTGTCCCCCTCCTGTTCATCTCTTCTCCCCTCTCACAGCACGGAAGCAGGTTATGATAAGAAACATTTCCAAACCACCCAGGAAAGACCCCGGAAAGGTCTTTCTGCCACCACTCAAGGCAAAACAGCCTTTTCCCTTGGCAATGCTTTTCTGGGGTCTTTCCCGGGTGGTTTGGAAATGTTTCTTATCATAACTGTGGAAAAACCTGACTCACACAAAAAGGATCCACTGCGATCCTCCCGATCCAACAGGGCCACCCAGACATCACCAGCTGAGCAGAGCCTATGGCCAGAATCTGCCTCTGGGTGGATCTATAAGTGCTGGTTCACTTATTTTATTTCTACTTTATATTGTGTATTAATCATTGTTACTTATTTCACATATTAGGGACAATCATTTCTTCATAAAATTCTGTTGAAAATGATTTTTATGAGTATTTTTGGGGGTGTGGAACAGATAATCTGACTTTACATTGTTTCCTATGGGAAATCTCGCTTCAGTTTAAGAACAATTAGGACTAAGAGCATTCTTCTGGAATGAATTAGGCTCACAATCCGAGGTTCCACTGTATGGGAAATTTGCTTTATGAAGATGACATGAATCTTGGGCCTGTTGCTATAGAAATAATGCAAAATGTTGTTACATTCTTGGAAGTCATTGTTGAATTACCTGCTAGAAATTATTGTTAGAAGGTTGTGGTATTCAAGGTTCATACAATTGGCATAAGAGGGATGATAGATTTTTGCACTGTTGTGAGTTAAAAGGGCAGTATGGATGATGGTTTCAATTTCTGTTGGCTGACAGGAGCAGAAAGCAAATGATTTGAAAGTACATGAAAATTCTCAGTCATTCAGAGATCATGGTTTTCTGAAAGATGCTTCTTTTTCGAAAGGCAACAGGACTTCCTTGAATGTTTTTCTTGAAGATGTTTCACTTCTCATCTAAGAAGCTTCTTGGATGAGAAGTAAGACGTCTTCAAGAAAAAAATTCAAGAAAGTTCAGTTGCCTTTAGAAAAAGAAGCACCTGTGAAACAAATGGTTTGAAAGTTCTATGGCCTGTCTAGGTGTAGCACTGATTCTTCAGATCTGTTACAGAATCAGGAAATTCAGAGCAGATGTAATGTTCATAGTACCTCATTGACTTAGTGAGACAGAATCTTCCAAGTATTTAGCCAAGGCAGAGTTCTTCCAGCTAACAATATGGAACCAATATTTTATATGTGTGTGTGTATAGTTTATTGTTGGCATCAGAGAAGCACACTGTCTTTGCACTGTTATGTGAAATACTTTTTTGCATAACCCAATCTTATGTCAGATCAATTGCATTTTTGAATTTTTGCAGATTAGATTTGATTGTTGTGAACTGCCCAGAATCATTAGAGACAAATTGTAATAAATTGTTGTTGTTGTTGGATTAAATATTATTTTAGATAATCACTCTTATTTAAATAGTTATTATTGTGAGTGTCTCTCCAGAAATCTTCTCTAGGCATTCATATGAACTCTCAACTGGTTCTTTGTTTTGTCTTGTTTTGGATATTTTTATCTCCTCAGGACATTGAAAGTTCTGTCATTGTTGAGGAGTTTGAGATATCTGGTAAAGAAATATAACTGAAATGATGACCCAACTGATTGTGGGTTGCCTAGTCCTACTAAAACTCTGTTTGATATTTTGTAACCTTCATTTTGGCAAAATGTTATATTATAAGGCAAAATTTGTTAACAAAGATAACTTTGGGCTAACTTACAGAATACCAAAACCAATTACTCCCAAAGGAATGAAATTTGGGGGGTTTTTTTGCTGCTTCAGTACTGCCATGGTCAGCTATGCTCACATGATCCTCATTTTCAGTGTTCTGACATTTTCCCACAAGTCCATGGGGAACCTGGAAGGAACTGATATGATTGCTGATGTTCCTTGTCACCTTTTCACTTGCAAAGTCTTTATTTGTGAGAAGATCACAGGGATAAAGTCATTATAGAACTCAGCAAGGAAAGTCATAAGTGCACGCTCTTTCAGTCCTCTACTCTTACTCTTCAACAGCCATTTGTTCACTCTTTTGCTCCCTCCCCCACCTGGCAGCTGCTACTTACCTGCCTGCTGGCTTTAGACTTGCAGTTTACTGCCTGGAAGCTTGCCAGTATAAATTCAAGAGGGAACCTGGCAGGGATGTAAATCTCCCACACACACACATATCCTCTGCCACTCCCTCTGCTTGTGCCACACTAGTCACAGAGAGGAAGAAACAGGGAGAAAGGAACAAAAGAAGGAACAGATAGAGAAGGAGAAAGGGAGAAACAGGGAAAGGAAGGAAATAATGAAAAAGGAACGGGGAGAAAAGAAAGAATGAGGAAAGATGAAGGGAGGGAAAAGAGGAAGAAAGGAGAGAAAGACTCAAGAAGTATGTGGGAGGTAAGGGGGGAGGAAGGAAGAAGGAAGAGGAAGGATGAGGAAGGATGAGGAAAAGGGGAAAGAAGGAAGAGGGAGGGAGAGAGAGAGAAACAAAGGGAAGGAAGGAAAGAATGGGATAAAGGGAAGAGAGGAAGCAAGAAAGGAACAAGCAGGGAGGGAGGAAGCTCTGTGCCAGCTTCCCTCAAGCAAACCCAATGGGGAAGCCAGAAGTAAGAAGACATTCTTGTTCTCAGTGACCCATGGCTATTCTGATTCTCTTTTCAGGCAAGGAGATATCTCTGAAAGAATGACCCAACAGGTCCTGGGTTGTCTAGTTGAAATATAAAATTGTCTGTCGTGGTCATTGTTTTGACCAAAACAGTTATGGTATTGGAGGGCATTAAGAACAACTGCTATCTTCCCAAGATTGGCTTAAAGGTGGGGGAGAAGCTTTCTACTGTCATAGACTTAAGGTTGATTTTTAAAAATAAACCTATCTGAAGAAGTGGAATTTGGTTATTTGGGAGAAATCAGTGTCATGCTACTCCTGAAACTCATTTTAAAATTCATTTTAAATCTTTTTCTTGAGTTGAGTGTAGGTAGCTTACGAGTGGTCCTTGACTTACCACCATTCATTTAATTACAGTTCAAAGTAACAACAGCCATGTAAAATATGACTTACCACCTGTTACTTGCATTTAGGATCATTGCACCATCCTCAAGATCACTTCAGGTGCTTGGCAGCTGACTCACATTTACAACTGGTTGCAACATCCTGCAGTCACATGATTGCAATTTGCTATTTTTTGTCAATTTCCAACATCCCATTAAAGAAGCTGGTTCCACTTAATGATTGCATAATTCACTTAGCAACCATGTAATTTGCTTAATGATCATCATAAAAATTGTCATAAAATTGACTACAATTTGAATTACAACTGCAACAACTTACAATGGAAATTCCAGTCCCAAAATGTGATTGTAAGTCTCAAATGTGACCCCAGTCCGAAATGTGATGTAAGTCAAGGACAGTGCAGCATAGTGTTGATTATATACACTTGTAATAACAAATTTGTGGTTTTTGTTTTGTATACTTTCTTTTCATTGTAGGTATTCAGGGACCAACACTGGAAATGTCCATATCATTGCAGATTTATATGCAGAAGTAATAGGGGTTCTTGCCCAATCAAAGTAAGCAGCAGCTTTTTCAAGATTCACACATTTCTTTGCCAGTTATTTACATATAATTGTAAATACTTGATGATCATAAGTAATGTACTTTTGTAGTACAATAAATAGTTCCATTGTTATCTATCAGTATCATCTAGTTATCAGTTGTTTCAGTGATAAATAAAACTGATAAGTTTTGGAAGTGGACTTTAATGAGTGCGTTCATTCTGAGTATTTTCTTTCAAAATATTTTGTCTTTCTTACCTGAAATACACAAGAATAGTTTTTGATGACATCGCTGCTAAAAGTCAAATTGTCTTTCTTAAATGTCCTAATGTGATACAATGTGGCCCAGTATTGTTTGTATGGATGTAACTATATTTTTAAAATGAGGGCATATATTTGACTGTTCATAGGAATTTTTTTTATCCATTATTCTTTTTAAAAACCTTGCTTTGACTTAGGTTTCAAGCTGTTAGAAAGAAATTTGTTACAGAATTAAAGGAATTGAGGCAAAAGGAACAGAGTCCTCATGTGGTACAAAGTATCATCAGCTTAATTATGGGGATGAAGTTTTTCAGAGTAAAAATGTATCCTGTAGAAGATTTTGAAGCATCATTTCAATTCATGCAGGTAAGCTGTTTCATCATATTACAATTAGTATCTTTATTGTATTTATACTTTACAAATTACAAGAGTGCAGGTTGTTGCTTTATACTTCCTAAAATTAAGAAGAAAGGAAAATAAAGGCTAGTAAAGTGGAGACAGAGATAAAACAACTTGGAATTGTTTAAATGTTTTTCCTGGGTCATTCTATGGAAATGAAAATTGGACTTTGAAGAAGCAAGATAGAAAGAATATTAATGCTAGAGCTTTAACTGTTGGAGAACACTCCTTTGAGTATAGTAGATAGCCAAGAAAAGAAACAGATCATTGAACAAATTAACCCAAGCATTCTCACTCAAGCTATGAATGACTAGGCTCAAATTTCATACTTTGAACACATTATTGGCTCTAAATTCTTGAATTATATCATATGGAACAAAAATAATGGTGGAAAACCATCATTTTGAAGGTTTCAGCCACTTTGTCTTTTCCATTATATTACAAAAGTCAGTTGCTTCCTTCAGCTTATAATTGTCCCAACATCTTTCTTTGTGACAACAATTTAAATCAATGTGGAACAGAAGAACTTTGTGATCCATGTTAGCAAATCTCAACAAAGGAAGGCAACCAAGCTGAAGTCACAGAATTAACTATGATAGCAGTGTTGAGGACTTCTCATATAGGCATATATCTTTGTTTTCTGTTATTATGTTATTTTCACTTATTAAACTAGATGATATAGAGCAGAAATTTGATTACACTTTTTTGCAGGAATGTGCACAGTATTTTTTGGAGGTAAAAGATAAAGACATAAAGCACTCACTTGCTGGTTTGTTTGTAGAAATTCTCATCCCTGTTGCTGCTGTAAGTACATTTTGTTATTTTACAGATACTTTTATGTCAAAGTAAAGAGGTTTTCTCCTCAGATGGACTATGAAGCTATGAAAAAAAATCCTTTTTGTACTTGAGTATATTTTGCCATACAGATAATGATGAATGTAGTCCAATTCTTTTCAACAACCAAGTATGAGATATTTTTAAAAAGTATGGAAGAAATTAGCCATAGCACTAATTGTATCGAATTATTTTAATTTTACTTGTAAAATTAAGGCCAAAAATTATTTTTCTCACAATTCAATTAAAACCTTTTTTTTCATTTTTAGCAGAGAAAACATTTGAATGAAAGTAAATGCATGGCTGTTTTTTCTCTCTGTCTTTTCTTGCCATTTATGGCTGTTTTTTCTCTCTCTCTTTTCTTGCCATTTATGGTAGAACTTGCATTCAGAATTCAAAGTAATTCTTTAGAGTGTTTAATTCTGTTATTGGAGTAAGTATGATGCTATATAATTGATCCATTTTAACAGCAGGATTTAAATTTCTGAGAAAGTATTACTTATCATGATTTATATCATTTTCTGTTTTACTATTTTTATTCTTGAAGATATACTATAAATCTGTTTCTTTTGATTTTAGGCTGTTAAAAATGAAGTGAATGTGCCGTGTCTAAAAAATTTTGTGGAGATGCTCTATCAGACAACCTTTGAGCTGAGCTCAAGAAAGAAGCATTCATTGGTATTTAAGGAATATTTTAAATTGTTAATTTTTGTTTAAATTAGATAGAATACATGTACAGTGGTGCCTCACAAGACGAGAATAATCCATTCCGGAAGAATGCTCTTAGTGCAAAATGCTTGTATAGCGAAACGTATGAAGAGGAGGTGGAGGGTTATTGCTGGGAAGGAGAATCTACAACCTGAATGTCGGGAGATCTTTCTCTTGGGCGCTTTCTGCTAATAGTGCCAGTTTCACTCAATTTACCCTTTTTGGACTCAGTGTCATCTTTTGGCTCACTGGAATGTCCTTCATCTTGGTCAACTTTAACAAGGAACCGATCCAACAACATTTGCTTTTGCCTCCACTTGAGGATTCTGCAGAAATATGACATTGTATTGTCATCACACAGATTCATTATTCACACTGTTGCAGCCTTATTCGGGTGGTGCTTGTGTGCAAAACATTGCACTCTCCCCCACATTTCGCACACCTCCCTCTTCTCCTTTGAACTGAGGAATTCCTCCAACCTTTCCTCCTCCTCCCCTTCAGATGAGATCTCCTCCACAACCTCTTCCTGTTGTTCAAGATGGTGCAAATCGTCGATGTCGATATGCTGTATATTCTGGCAAGGTCAGTCACATGCACAGCTCTCTCGTGATTCTCGATGATTTCCTTCTTCAGGTCCACCTGAATGGCTTTCTTTTTATTGCCTTCCATTTGCACATGCCTTTCCACCTGTGTAACAATGAGTAAAACATGAGGGAGAATCGGCAGAACATGCATGCACTAGAATGCAGAACATGCATGCACTCCATTAACAATGGAGTAAGTTATGCAGCAGTCAGCAGAACGCACGCGTGCATGCAGTAAACTGCACATGGCAGTGTCAGCAGAACTCTCATGTGGAGTCGCTGCCTGAACGAGAAATACAGAGCATGCTGACTGATGACGCGGAAGTTATCACGCAAAGCTTTCTTGTCGTGTGAGTCGCAGCTCATCTAGTGGAATATTTTTGATTAAATTTTTTTGCTCGTCCTGTGGGTTTCTCATCTTGTGAGTTACTCGTCTTGTGAGGTACCACTGTACACCTTTTTAAAAAAATTTGCATATGTGTAGCTATGTATTGATGTGATCACTGACCTAGAGTTGGACACATTGGAGAGTGAAGTTAAGTGGACCTTAGGAAACATGATTAACAAAAAAGCTAGTGGATGTATGGCACTCCAAATGAACTATTTAAACTCTTAAAAAATGATGCTGTTAAAGTGCTGAACTCAATATGCCAGCAAATTTAGAAAATTCAACAATGGCCAGAGGATTGGAAAAGTTTGGTTTATGTTCCACTGCCAAAGAAAGGCAGTGCCAAAGAATGTTCAAACTCGTGTACAATTGCACTCATTTCATACATTAGTGAGGTTATACTCAAAATACAAGAAGTTAGGCTTTAGCAGTATGTGAACTGAGAACTACCAGAAGTACAAGCTGGGTTTTTAAAATGCACAGGAAGTAAAGATCAAATGGCCAATGCTTGCTGGATCACAGAGAAAGCAAGGGAGTTTCGGAAAAAATCTACTTCTTTATTAACTATGCTAAAGACTTTGGTAGTGTGGATCACAACAAACTGTGAGAAATTCTTAAATAAATGGGAACACCAGATCACCCAAACCCCCCTCTTTGGAAACCTGTATGCAGGTGAGGAAGCAACAGTTAGAAGTGGACATGGAACAATGGATGGCTTCAAAACTGAAAATTATACAATACTTAGGAAGTCAAAATACAGGAAAAAACTTGGTGAAACCAACTGGCACCAGGCTTGCAAAGGAGTGCATCAAGGCTGTATTGTCTCTTTTTATTTATTTCAACTTTATGCCAAATACACATGAAAAGAATCTGGAATTAAATAAGAGGAACAAGTTTTTAAAGTTGCAGGAGGAAACATGGAAAAATAAAAGGTGCTATCCTGATGACACTACCCTGATAATCACAAATGTAAAGGATCTTTAAAACAAGGTAAAGGTAAAAGAAAAGTTTTCCCTGCCAGTTGTGTCTGACCAAGGGCTCATCTCCATTTCAAAGATGCTTCTGTAGTCATGTGACCGGCATGTCTATATGCCGAAACACACAGGATGCTGTTACCTTTCCCACTGAAGATGGTACCTATTTATCTATTTGAATTTTTCCATGTTTTCAAACTACTAGCTTAGAAGGAGCAGGAGCAAGTAACAGGAGCTCTCTCCATTATGCAGCACCTGGGTCTCAATCTCAGGCTGCCAATCATCCAGCTGACAAGCTTAGCAGCTTATCCGCTCAGCCACTATGCCCACCTAAAGGATCTTTAGGACATCATGTGCCTTGGAGCAGAATGAAAAAAATGGGAATAAAAATAAATATAAGATTATAACAACAGCTGGAGCAACCAACCTTCGTACAGATAATGAAGATATAGAAATGAGGATAGCCTCTGTGTTTTAGGATCAACCGCCAATATTAATGACATAAGCAGTCAAGAAATATGCCACAGATTAGCATTTGGTGTAGCAGCCATGAAGGCCTTGGAATAGAAATTCAAGTGTCATGAAGTGACAAGATCTCCAGGTAAGGATAGTGCTGATTGTAGGATTCCATGACACTCTACGGAAATGAAAGTTAGATTTTCAAGAAGCTTTTTAGAAAGAGTACAAATGTTTTGAGGTTAGAGAAGAAAATTCTCTTTCTGAGAGAGCAATGGATAGCTAAGAACATTAACAAATGGCTTTTTAATCACATTGTTCACTTGAGACACAAATGACCAGGCTCAAATTATCATGTTTTCACATATTATGTGAAGACCTATCTCCCTGAAGAAAGATCTAAGGTTGGGAAACTTAAAAAAAGAGAGAGAGAAGAAAGGAGAGCAGCCACAGTGGATGGATTTAAGGAAGTTTTTTCATTTTTATTCTCTTTTTTTCCCTTGTAGAATGGGAGACACTGTGTTTTTAATCTTGTTTGGAGAGAGCATAATATTACTTTCAGATTTGAGCAAACTGCTCTAACTCTTGCTTTTTTCTAGAATGCTCTTTTGTAAAGAGAAACATTGCTCACCTGGAATAAGAATATTTAGACTTGTTTCCTCTAAGACAATACCGTGAGTTGGAGTCTCAATACAAGTTCAAATGTTCACCAAGAATCAATATATGTATATGACTAAGGAAAGTCAAATAATTTTTAAGTATCTGTCCGAAGCCAATTTAGTTTTACAATTTTCCTGGCTTATGGATAGATGAATAACTTCAAATTCCCAAATTCCCAGTGTGTGTAATGAATGTCTGGAAATTCCAAACACTGGAACAGACAACTTCTGAACATTGGGAAAGGCTGAACTAACATTGAATTTTACAGAGTGCTTGACAACTCTCTTTCCTCTTCTAGATCTAGATGACTGTTTCCCATGTCCTGAAGAAAAGTATCCTGATATGGACCAGGCTATTTGCATTAGAAAACGCACAACCTTCCTGTCTTACAAAGAACCCTTGGGAATCACCTTGACCAGTACTGCTTTCTTCTTTTCCTTCATCTCGGTTGTGGTGCTGGGGATCTTCATTAAAAACCACGACACTCCCATCGTCAGAGCCAACAACAGGAGCCTCACCTACATTCTTCTGATTGCTCTCCTCCTCTCCTTCCTGTGCAGTTTGCTCTTCATTGGCCAACCTGGCCGAGTAAAATGTCTTATGCGACAAACCGCTTTTGGCATCATCTTCTCCATAGCCCTTTCATGTATATTGGGGAAAACAACTATAGTGGTTCTGGCTTTCATGGCCACCAAGCCAGGCTCCACATTGAGGAAGTGGGTGGGGAAAAGACTAGCCAACAGTATTATCTCATCTTGCTCCCTGGTTCAAATCATCATTTGTAGTGTATGGCTGGCAATTTTCCCCCCGTTCCCAGATTCCGACATCCGCTCCATGGCTGAAGAGATTGTCCTGGAATGTAATGAAGGTTCAGCCCTCATGTTTTATCTTGTTCTCAGCTTTATGGGGTTCTTGGCCACTTTCAGCTTCACAGTGGCCTTCCTAGCCAGGAAGCTTCCTGACAGCTTCAACGAAGCCAAATTTATCACCTTCAGCATGTTTGTCTTTTGTAGTGTCTGGGTGTTGTTTGTCCCCACCTACCTGAGCTCCAAGGGAAAATACATGGTCGCTGTGGAGGTTTTCTCCATGTTGGCTTCTGCCGCAGCATTATTGGGCTGCATCTTTTTCCCCAAATGCTATATTATTATTCTAAGGCCTGATTTGAACAGAAAGGAGCAGCTCATAAAGAAACAACTATGAACCTACTTTTGTTGTGATTTATTTAGTAAGCTTCTTGACTTTAAATTTTCCAAAGTTTGTTCACAAACATTTTTTCCCCAAAAGAATCAGGAGAAATGTGTGCACACATAAGAATGGCAACATCATTCGTTATCTAACAGCAATGCATTTTTTAATTAACAGGAGGAGCAACATATGGTGTTGGAGCCCGAATAATCAGTGCAGGAAAATATCATTTTTTTGTAGTATAATATGATTTCTTGTGTAAATTTCTCACATTTCAATTTAGAATACAGAAGAAAATTGAATGGGAAATTGAATTTCCAAAATCATTGCCACTTCCATGTTTTCATCTCTTGTTCAGCTGGAAAATGTTAAGGTTCATATTTACTATATCATACATACATACATACGTACATATGCATGCACAGACATACACACACATATATGTGTGTGTGTATATATTCTGTGATTCCAATGATAGAGAAAATATTTTAAAAACAGAAAACAGTAATACTACCAAAATTAGGATAACAAGCAAGTAAATGCAATAATATAAAGTGACTCTTGTAATAGAACCACTTTAAAAAAATATAGCACTATTAGGCTGTCCTAGCCCCACAACAAACAGAGGAGAAGGTCATGGTATCTTTCCATTGATCCATATGAAACACCCAAGGACAAGGAGGGGGATTTTTAAACCAGAAATAGAATAGAATCCAAGCACAATATCTTGTAAGAACTCGACAAATGCAAGCATACAATACTGCCGATTTTAGTGTAATCTTGCTTGTGGATGCAGATTGTTCCTTCTGTTTTTCAATGAGTAAAAACAGGGATGTGTTTTCCCAGTAGCAAGCGGAAGCGAATCTGACAGTCGCTTCTTACCCATCTAGATTCTCCAAGCATTGTACGAAACGAATCTAAGTCTCATGAATACAAGAGAGAAGGAAAAGCAAATCAGTTTGGTTTTATTCTCCCCTTTCCTGCATCTTCAAGCTGTTTTTAGCCCTTTCTACAAATGTTCTCTTTTCTTTCATCCTAATGTTGCCTCATAGTATGTGGCGATCATTTATAATGCTGTAGCTCTTCCCGCTCATGTGGGGAGGAACTAGACCTGATTCATTTCAACAGAGTTAGAGTTGTGGACTGGCATGAAGAGCAGATACATTATTTTCAAAGTGTAATTGGACTCAACGTGGTTCTCCTTCAGAAACAATTGGTAGACATTTGAGAGAGAAACTTGTCTTACTTTCTGATCTTTGAATTGTACCCAGAAAGCCACTGAAACCTCATGTAGCACCTGAAAAGAGAGATGAAATGCTGCTTTAGAGGGTCTTGCCTTCCAGAATTTGGGTTGCTGCATGGTGCACCAGTTACCATTACTGAGGAACTTCCAAGCCCAACCTCATGTAGAAAACATTGCTGTAGCTTCATTTTGCAATCAAGGCATGATTGCTTTAGCCAGTACTCCCCACTTCAGATCGAGGCAACACTGGGGCAGCAGTGAAAGCTACATGAATCTTTCCCTAATCATGGTCTTCACCAGCAAATTCACCAATCGGTAGATATCTGAACTAAGAGACCTTTTCCTTGAAAGGAAAGTCACGAAGCCTTATGGTTTTAGTTTTTAATTCTACACTGCCCAGAGTTACTCTGTGAGTGTGACAAACACTATCATATTTAGAGAAATAAAAAATAAATAAATATTTTTCTGGTTAGGGTTCCAGCTGGGCAGAGCCAAGCAAAGTGATGAAGGTGATATCTTGCAATCAGCCTTCTATGCATTAGAATTTCTGGAACCTGAAGAGATGGTTAGGGTGTGCAGTACTATCAGTTGTGAGCTAGATCCATGACTTTTCTGGCCTCTTCAGATGGTGTGGTTGGAACACATGTGTATTTTCATTTTGGCCTAGAAGAATACTGGCAATCAATGTGGTGATCATAAAACATGTGTATTGCTGCACTGAGAGGTTTCCTTTCCAGAAATCTATACATAGAACCTATAGTTTCCAAGCTTTCTTCCAAGGCAGCTCAACATTGCAGTAGTCGGATTATAAGTCTGAGTCAATGTCACCAGACTGTCATAAGAAGCTTCATATTTTCCACTCATATTCTAAACAGTGGAGCAAGGAGAGTCTACTTCCTAGTAAACTTGCCACTCTCTCTCATATGGAAGGTAATATAGCATACATATCTATCATTCCACAGCATACCATAGCATACCACACCAGAACACACCATATCTTATTTTATCTTATCTTATCTCATCTCATCTCATCTCATCTCATCTCATCTCATCTCATCTCATCTCATCTCATCTCATCTCATCTCATCTCA
>JANHZU010009847.1:1303-11949 GCA_032468055.1 Acrochordus granulatus | reverse complement strand
TGGCGTCCCCTTCCTCCACACTCAGTCACACCCCCAACCATCCTAGGGAGGGAATGAAGACAGGAACCCCCCCCCCAGCACTATAGCAAGAGCTCTTAGCACCTACAGGGCTCTTGCCTCCTTCCTCCCTCAACATCCACAATGCCCACCCCTCTACACCAATCCTTCTCACTGTTAGCTAGAGGGAGGGCAAACACACAAGTCCATTATCCAGCTCTCACCGTGGGTGACGACTCCAGCCAACAACACATGTAACTGGTAAAACCAGCCTGGCCCTGGTTCTCACCGTGGAACCAACCCATCAACCAATGTGGTCTATAGTTCTCCCCGACATAGCCAAACAGTATCTCATAGACAGAGTATCTAAGATACTCTGAGTATCTGATAGACAGAGTATCTTATCTGGCTAAGCTTCAAACAGCAGTCCCCAGTATCCAAAAACTCATCCTAAAGCCCTTGGCCACCAACCATTGATCTTTAGCTCCGTAGCCACTCTCACAGCCACTGCATCGCTGTTCTCGGTTACTCTAGGAAGCTGAGCTGCTGACCAGCTGATTTTCGGCTTCCCTCTCTACAGCCGCCACAGCTGCTGTTGCATCCGCCATGCTGTTATACCAGTTACCCTGGGAAGGCTTCAGCCACCAACCAATTGACTTTTGGCCTCCTTTCCCTCAGCCACTCCAGAAGGCCAGTTGACTCCTGGCCTCCCAGCCAAAGACCAGCTGACTCCCAGCCTCCGACATCTGTTGCTGCCGCTGTGCTGTTCTCAAATAGCTGAAGGGCCTTCACTGCTGCTGTCGCAACCGCTGTGTCCTGGACACTTCAAATGGCCAGCTGAGTCCTGGCCTCTCAAACAACTGAAGGCCAGCTGACTCCCAGCTTCCACTGCTGCTGCCTCTGTCACTGCTGCCGCGCTGTTGTGGAATGGCTAGAAGGCTGACCGCTGCACAGCTGATCTTTGGGGCAGAGGGAAAAAGGAGAGGGAACAAGGCCTCCTGGCCAGCTGAAAGCCAGGCAACTCTCTGCCTCCACCGTTGCCACTGCGGCTGCCACTGCTGCCCTGCTATTCCTGGGTGACCAATAGGCCGGCCGCTGAACAGCTGATCTCCATGGTAAAAATAAAAAAGGGGAGAATGGTTCCTCAACCAGTCCATTGTTCATTCCAGGGAGCTCTGTACTCCATTTCCACTCCCATCTACCATCTTTAAAAAAAGGAAATGGAAAGAGTCTACCAAAATAAAGTTATAATCTTAGTGCTGTGTTGCCAAAACTGAGTCTCCAGATGCATGTTCCATCACAACTCAGGGTGCAAATAAATTTGAAATAAGATTTTGAAATTAATTATAAAGGATCTTTCCTATGGGAAACTGCATTTGTTTTGACTTAAAAAACATAATAAGATGAGGTTCTAAACACTGGACACTAGAGGGAACTAAAATTATAATTAAAGGAGAAGAACACACAAACAATTACAGAATGAAACAATGTATTCTAACATTGAACATATTGAAGGACATTTTTGAAAAATGGAGTTAGCAATTATTATTAATAGTATAAAGAGAGATACTGTAACTCTATAGAGAGTTAGAGTATAGAGAGACTGTGTCTAAAAGATGTTATGGAAGAGAAACAAGTACCTGACAAAATTGACACTGAGTTGAAAGTGGACAGGCTACAAAGATGGCATAGAAAAAGATGCCAAACATAGAACAGCTGAGATAATATTCACTTTTCTGGTGCATTCAAGGCAGATTGTAAGTCCAGAAGGTTACCTGCTGTGGGTCACCTTTTTTCAAATTACTGAATCTCCATTCAACTATTATTTTGAGTATTATTATTTATTATCATCCTTTGGGTTCAGAAAAGTAGTAGCTGTCTCAAATGCTATTAACAAATGATGATTTTCCTGGACCTATTTATGGAGGAAAGCTTACAAAGTTGTAAGATACTGTTTTTCTAATATTTTCTTTAACTATCTGAATCTCTTTTGGCATCTTCTTCCTTATCTTTGCATTCTTCTCCCACAGCTACTCCTATTAAGTAGAAGAAATGACCTTATGAAGAACATCCTGTTCCCCCCCCAATTCTGCTACCTAATACCCTTTTTCCTCTTTTGGGTACCCCTTTTCCTGCATTGAGTAACTTGCAGATTGGTAGCTCTCTTCCTTCCTTCGCAATAACCATAAGATTTTGGCATCATTAAGGCTGCTTTGGGGATCTAACCGTTGCCTATATGGAGATTGTATGAGATGTTAACTAAAGGAAGATACAACTCATGATGTGATTGTTGGTCAAAGCTCAATAAACCTTTGTGTAAACTCTAAAATAGATTTAACAGTGTGAAAGGCAAAGTGTCTACCCCATATTTCTCTAGAACAAGAAAAAAATAAGAAATCTTATCTGTGCACTATATTGTCATCCATTTTGTATTATCCCTTGTCCATTCCATATTAATCACCCATCCACCATAGCCCTCTTCCTTTTCCAAACTTGAAGCGAGGACATTGTCTGTCAAGTAAATGCCCATCTCTGATGTAAGTGGGTTCCTTTGTGCTCTCTGAGCTTGGTTGTTTTCTTTCAGACATTTCATTACCCAGCTAAGTAACATCATCAGTGTTAGAAAGGAGTGGGGTTTGCTCTCTATATATTAGTGACTTGCCCTGTCAGTGTTGGTGGAAGTGTTCTTGGTGGTTTCTCAATTAGTTTACTGTTGGATTTTTCATCTGAGTTGGTAGTTCCTTGGAATTGTTTACTGCTTGATTGTTGGTTTAGTATTAATCCTGGTGTTCATGTCTGCTTTTCTGGGTATTAAACGTTGGTGAAGAGGTGTTGTAGTTCTTTAGCTTTTTGATTGTCTCTTTTGAATGGTATGTAGACATTTTTTATCTCTATATATCTGTTGATGGCTAATTTGCCTGAGTGCCAGGCCTCCAGGAATTCTCCAGTGTTTTTTTTTGTATATAAACAGAGTGCAAACCCCACTCCCTTCTAGAAGATAATGTTACCTAGTTGTGTAAGAAACATCTGCAAGAAAACCACCAAGCTCTGAGAGCACCAAGGACCCCACAGTTCAACTCTAAGTTACATATATTCTCATCCATTGGTATGATATCGGTGCCAGACAGCAATAAAAACAAGCACCACCACAATATAACATTGTATTATTTAATTCAACTAAAATATATTCTAATTTAAGTGAACATAATGTTGTTGCCTGTCAGCTTTTAACCTCCTACTCACATCTACGCAATGTACTTCCATGTGTAGAAATGTAATCTAATTCTATAATTCTCGACATACTTACTAGGTGGTCAATGACCAAAATTGACTGTACTTTCCTGAGACATATCTCAGGAACATGCTTAAACTCTGTATGGCCTCTTTGTGAAATCATTGGATTTGCATTTGCATTGCAAGTCTCTCTTAACCTTCAACAATTTGGTGTGGACTATATTTGTTTTGACTACAACCCCTAAGCTTTCCAGCCAGCCTGGCCAAACAAGGAATTATGATTCAACACAGCTGGAGAACATTAGGTTTGGGTGTGGGGTGGTAACATTAATAGACAATAGACATATTCTTGGACCTGTCTCTCTCAATCATAATTTAGAAATTCCCGTTCCATCTGTTATTAGGCAGCCTTTTTAATAACTAAATTTTGGAATGAGCAAAGTTCTTTTCAACAAGAGAGTTTCAAAAGTGAGAGATTATTTCATCTAATCTGACGAAGCATTGACACATTTTTTTGCCACATCAGCTCATTCTTTGAATTGTTTTAAATACCAATCATTGCTGTTCATAAGAAATCTACTTAAAATATGCGTGACTCAGTTTCTCTTTGGCCAATTGATTAGAACTCTCTTTAAAATATGTACTTTTCTTTCAGATTAAAGAAAATCTGTTTAATCTTTCAGATTAAAGAAAATCTATCTGTTAAAGCAATTGTTAATGAAGACCCCACATAACAAGATTGCTTGGTAGGAATAGGAATCAAGACTTGGACCAGTTGATTTATCAGGATTGTTTTGAAGACATGGAGAGATTGTATACTGAATTTGACTTATTGCACTTGCAACATTTGTTTGGCCATACATATGCTTGACATGTATTAATGAAATAGCATGGCCCAGATTCTTTAGCAGATTATTAGATATCTGCAATTTCAAGAGAAGCAGCACTTGAATAGAAACCAACAGCTCAGTTTTGTAAAGGATCGAAAAGCAAAATGAAAGTTAATTATGCAGAAGAATTGAAAAGCCCAATTTTGGAGAATCAATGATCCTAGGTACTAAGAAATCTATGATTCATTTGTTTATTTTCTTGATTATCCATGGTGTTCTCAGGAGTCTTCTGTAGCATCAGAAAGATCAAACTTTTCGATCCTGCTTCTTCAAATCCTGTTTTTGCTTCCATAGAGTGTCACAGGGAATACGACAGCTCGCATGATTCTGATCTTTATGGGTATAGACACATCATGGCATCTGGTATCTTTTCCAATGCCTGCATGGCTACTCTAGCAAGTGATAATTTGCAGCATACTTCTTGACTGCTTGCCTTCTGGCAAACTGAGCACAAGTTAGGTTTTGTCCACAGCATGTTGCTCGGCCAAATAGATGTTCTGAAAATCTGTCTGGATTCTCAGTTGTTCTCCTGATTCCCTCAAGCCTGGAAAGGAAATATTTTAAATGGCAGAAATGATCCAAAATGTAACAGTTGTCTCCATTTCTTCCACCACTAGAAAGCCAAGTCTTCTCCTGAATTAAGGCTAAGAAGCTAGTATGATATCAAGGCTGGATTTTTATTATTTTTAAGACCTTTTGATTGATGGAGGGGAAAAATAGCATATAACAGTGTGCTATTTTGGAAAGCTAAAGAAGCCAAACATATTTCAACCTTATTAGGTGATTGTAAGGCAGGGGAGAGTTTCTGGGGACAGTGTTTGTTATGAAGTATACGATTCTAACTTGTAAGTCATCTTAATGATGCTCTGGTGGAAGACATCTTAATAATTCAGTGATTTACAATATGACAGCAATTCGAGTATTAGCATTGGGGGGATCGTGCTATGGTAGGCATACTGCATTGATATTCTGAAGCAATGAAAAATGATAAGGAACTGTCACCCAGTACTTTGATTGGAAATCTCACTGCCTGCTCAGGGGAAAAGGTAAAAATAAACTATATGTTAGAAAGCATGTAGGAAGATGGGGTAGAATGTACAATTGTGAACTATTTTGCTGATTTTCCAAGCATCTTTTCAACCATTTGACCAATCATGAAAGCTAAGCAGGGTCGGCCATGGTTAGTACTTGGATGGGCAACACCAGGTAATGCCAAAGCTGCTGGTAAGAACAGGAAGGCAAAGGAACATTCTGGAAGAAGGAAATAGGAGATAATCTTTATACTGCTTTTAAGAAAACTACATGGAATTGAACATGATGCATGGTTATTTTTCTCTGTTTTCAGATGAGTAAAATTTAACCTTTTTGTGAGAGTACTGTACTTACAACATACTGTTACTTTTCTGGATGGTTCTACCAATCCAAAAAAAGTTGCCTAGCTTTGCCTTACAAGGAATCAACCCCTAAGTCTTTCCTGAGGTTGACTCAATGGCATTCAATTCAGGAGAATCTCCAAATAGAAGACATATTTAAAGTAAGATGATTATCCCAAGCTCCCTTGATTTTTTTTAAATAAGTGGGTAGAAAAAATTAAAACAATTTTATATTTAACAAATCTTCTTGATGTACAATGTATGTTTAGACTTGGCAAGAATGCCAATTCTCTGTTAGTCCATTTTAGAAGGAAGTTGTACAAATGGGTTTGATGTAATGTTACTTTTTAATAATAAAGGAACTAGCGAGGCTCTTTTTTTTCAATGAAGCCTGTGCAACCAACCAGCATTAAATTGCTCACCACACCTCTGTGGTTTGGATCTGAAGCCCAACTCTGTGATAAATTAAACTCTTCCTTGGAAAAAAATAAATGAAAAACAACAGATGAAGTAGTTTTTCTCTTAATCATTCCATAAATCTGATAGAAATGAGTTTCTTGTGTCATCGCATGCTTCATCCCCCACAAAAATATGTTTGATTTTCTTTCTGTCCTTTATTGTAAATATCTTGCTTTTCGATCTTTTGGGGATAACATCCCAAAGTGTTGGATAACTGAAATCTCTGAGCTGCATATTACACTCCCACTTCTCAACCTCTCTACTCCTTCCTTCCTTCCATCCATCCTTCCTTCCTTCCTTCCTTCTTTTCTCATGTACTGAATTGATTCCAACCACAATTGCTGAAAATTGGTAGTATGGCTTTTTGCTTTTTTGAGGCAGGAAACAGAAAAATGAAAAACAGAATTTACAGAATTTTCTCATCCCCCGCACACATACATACCCCCCAAAATCACCAACCTAGAGGAAAATATACAAGAAAACTTGTTTATGGTCCATGTTTTGACTCTGTCCTGCCAGACTCTTTAATAGCAGCTTACCAAACAAGAGATAGACTTATTTATTGCATAGGCAATGTTGCCAAAATGTTAAAACATATATTGTTGAATGATTATGCTTTTTTGCACTTGCAATGTGATACTTCATGGGGTGGATTTTGACTGAGTTTAAATGTCTTCAGTTGCTCACACCAGCCTCTGTAGATGCCTATGAATGTAAGAAAGGGAAGGATTCTATGAGTCACCAGATCCATCAGGTTCTGGTGACTCCTTGAACAGGTACTAGATATAACATGTATGATGGAGGTGTTTTGTTATTGATGTCTTCTTGGATCTTTTTTGACTTCCCAATCTAGCCTTCAACCCTGGGATTTGCTGATGGCTTCTCCTCCAAATTCTAAGCAGATCCAATTCTCTTAACTTTTCCAAGATGAACCAAAATTAGGTGGATGTTGCTACAATAATACAATCATTTGTTGTTGTTGTTCACTTGCTCAGTCATGTCCAACTCTTCATGACCCTATAGAGGCCTCTCTGTCCTCCACTATCTCCCAGAGTTTGCTCAAATTTATGTTCATTGTGTTCATGATGCTATCTCAACCTCTGCTGTCTCCTTCTCTTTTGCTATCAGTCTTTCCCAGCATCGTGGTCTTTTCCAATGAATCCTCTCTTTGCATTAGGTGGCCAAAGTATTTGAGCTTCAGCTTCAGTATCAGTCCTTCCAATGAGCAATCAAGGTTGATTTCCTTTAGGGTTAACTGGTTTGATCTCCTTGCAGTCCAAGGGACTCTTGAGAGTCTTCTCCAGCAGAACAATTCAAAGGCATCAATTTTTTAGTACTCAGCATTCCTTTTGCTCTAACTCTCACAGCCATAAATTACTACTGGGAAAACCATAGCTTTGACTATATGGACATTTGTTGACAAGGTGATGACTCTGTTTTTTACCATGCTATCTAGGTTTGCCATAGCTTTCCACACAAGGAGCAAGCATCTTTTAATTTCATGGCTGCAGACACCATCTGCAGTGATCTTGGAGCCCAAGAAAATAAAATCTGTCACTGTTTCCATTTCTTCCCCTTCTATTTTCCAGGAAGTAATGGGACAGAATACCATGAACTTAGTTTTTTTAATGTTAAGTTTCAAGCCAACTTTTGCACTCTCCTCTTTCACCCTCTTTAAGAGGACATGTATACAAATCATACCACTATTCTCATTCAGAATTGCAAAAAGTGTCCAAATGCTACCAGTACCCAGGTCATTTCTGTGCAGCTACAATTAGCTTTTCCAAATTTTATTTAAGCCATAGAGTAATTCTCATAATGGCTAGTAACTGTACTAATTGCAGCAGATGTGAGACTTGCTGGAGTAAAGTTGCTGTCCCTCTAGCCAAGAGGAGTAACAATCTCAACCAGTAAGAGAACACCAAAATCAGTCTCTAGCTGATCATATATTTAAACATTTATTCTTGCCTCACCTCACTTGTTTGGTTAAGACAAAAAAAGTCCAGCTGCTAAAAGCCTTAGGACCTGTTGATAGGGCATTGAGATATGCTGCAAGCTTTATAGCCAAGGGGAGATGGAGAACCACAAAGAGACATTGGTAAGAGTTACAGTTGCTGAGAAAGCTGAGTGCCTGCATGTTCTACAAGGCCAAGCATCTCAAATTAAAAAAAAACTGAGTTTATTGGTTTTGATGTTGTGGATAGTCAAACTGGAAGAAAGTCATTGACTATTTAAGAATGTTGTTCCAGTGATGGAACAAAGGGTAGATTTCTGGTTTTGTAACTAGTTGCACCTCCATCCTGGATGGGAAATCTTCATGGAATATCAGAGCTGATGGATTAGGCTGGAAGATTGAAAAACATCCCTGAAAAAACAAGAACAAATCACTTTGGGCATGATGTTGAGAAAATTGCATGGACTAGGACTTGAACTGGACTTGAAGAAGTCTTGTTTTTACTCTTATTTAAATCCTTCCTAGAATGGTCACAACATAGTCTCAACATTCCAAATATGTTCAATGTCAAAATGCTGGAGGCTCATTGAAATGTAGGAATGTGCTGCCAACTGCTTTTAAGTACCATCTTAGAAGTCTAGACCAGAAAGGGCAAGTCCACTTCTCTGTCAGTAAAAACACTCTGCTTCCTAAAATAAGTGTTATTTATTATTCAGTAATTGGGTTGAGGAAAACATCTTTATCCCAAACATTTTTTACATGGGTTTCAAAATGTCAGGGCTTTCAGCCATGCCCTTTCAGAGAGTCTCCATGATGCAACATCTTCCTTCTTATGCTTTCCATTCTAAGCAGAGAGCCAGTTTGATCCAGTAGTGAAGGCACCAGGGTAGAAACTAGGAGATTGTGAGTCTGAGTTCCACCTTAGGCATGAAAGCCAGCTGGGTGACTTTGGTTCAACCATGCCTTTTCAACCCTACTCGCTTCACAGATCTGTGTGGAAAATAGGAGGAGGAAAGTGGATTTGTTATGTTTGCTACCTTAAGTTATTTATAAAAATAATAAAAGTGGGAAATAAAAAGGAGGAGGAAAAGGAGATGATGAAGAAAAAGAAATGAGTTGACTTATTTTCACTGTGTGCATCTTTTCCAGAAACAAGAAGCAAATGACAAGCTGTAGAATACTGGGTTGTGCAAGGGAAGGATGTTAACTAGGTCAAAAAAATGAGAATCTGTATGTAAACACTGACCAAATGATTTTAGATGGATGGAACATTTCAGCAGATTCTGGTATTAATGAACTTTGATAATGAAAGAAGAAGATACCATCTGTTTTACCATATCTTTGGCAAAATCAGGAAATGTTGGCAAAAGAGCCTTGACCTTGACTAAGACCTATGTTGCAGAATGTTGTATCTGAGAGTGCAAATTTGATTGCAATAAGGGAGTTCTAAGGGAAAAGTATTATGTTCTCTTAGTCAGTCAGCTAGATCTGGTCCAGTCCTATGATGAGCAAGATTAATTCTAAAGTGCCTTTCGTGGTCATCAAACTCCCAATATACCAGGTGTATCTGTTCTGTCATATGATAGATATTCAACATTCTTGAGCCATGGAATCTAGATAGTCCTTCATGAACTATTGTTTCAGCATGTTATTCTCTTAAATTTTTGAGTGTTTTTTAAAAAATCATTTGCAGATCTTTGCTTCAAATCTGTAACTGGCATTCTCTCCCAAACATGACTAGCAGAGGGAATGATTGATGAGTGAAAAATTAAGTTTGTGTTCAATGGTCCATCTAGACAAATTATTACAGCTGACTCAGTCTATTCTGAAAGAGCTCCATTCTGACTGAAAATAGGCTTTAAAAAGAAAAAAGAAAAACATCAACTATTATTTTCTCATGCTGTCACTTTTAACCTTTCACTAATTATTTCCACTCTCTTGAGTAATATTATCTTTGGGGCATAAGATTAAGATTTAAACATCTTCATTTCTGCAAGAGTCAAGGAGAACTGAAAATAATTTGAGAATTATATTTAGTTCTATCCTGCCAGCCCTTTAGACAATGTGTTTACAACACTTTCATGTGGATTTTAGCTGTGTCAGTTTGGGAACCAATGTTGGCTTTAAAGCATTAAATACAAGAAAATATACCAAATAACAAATTCTCTTCCAATGAATGGATGTATCAAAATACATGTATGCATAACTGTTTCATTAGTCCAACCCAAGAGACCTTACAGTTCAATGATATATTTCAAAGTTTTTGCAAATAAATTGCTTTGTTTTAACTAGCACTCTAAGCTGGCAATCCAAACGTGGGTGGAGAATTTGCAGATAATCCTTATTCAGTCCAACCAAAACAAAACAAAGCCATGTCCCTCCAGTTTTAGGTTCAGGTTCTGTCTTCAATAATTATCTTCTCAAGAGCTGTTTTGTTTTGCTTCAGTGGCAAATCTCCCCTTTGCTCACAGATGTACACATGAGTCCAGTAGTTCTAAAATTTGACTTTATTTTCCTTTGAACTTAATTCACTGTGTTATACCATGCTAGAATGCAAGATGTTTATCAAAGCTGAAGAAATGTGTTTATGAGGTATCTTTCATAGTCACTCGCAGGATTGGCAGCATATAAATTTAAGAAAGAAAGAAAGAGAGAGAGAGAGAGAAAGACAGAAAGAAAGAAAGAAAGAAAGAAAGAAAGAAAGAAAGAAAGAAAGAAAGAAAGAAAGAAAGAAAGAAA
>JANHZU010009845.1:0-21037 GCA_032468055.1 Acrochordus granulatus | reverse complement strand
TTTCTCTTTACGAGCATTTCACGCTAAGAGCGTTCTTCCGGAACGGATTAATCTCGTCTTGTGAGGCACCACTGTATATGGTATATTAAAGTAGTTGATATATTAAAGTAGTTGTGTCCATAGCTAAATATACCTAGTCTATCCTCTTCAGACTGCACCACTGAAGGCACACAGTCAGAAATGATGCTGGCATGTGCTGAGAATGGACTTACATACACATACCACCACTGCAAACTGTTTTTGAGCTAAATCTCAGCCAATTACCCCATCTCCTTCATGGGTTTTTAGTCCTTTCCATATTTCAGCTAAATACTGCTCATATCTTGATTTAGCTTGTATTCTTTGTTTCACATTTCATATTCCATGTTTCATGTTCCTGGTTCGATTCTTTACATCTTTCCCTTCCCGATTCACGAGTCTGTGTCTTCTGGGGATTTCTCTGCCAATGGAAAAATGCAAAGGAAAAGTATGAGAAACTAACTTAAAAAGTCAGAGGACCAAATAATACTCCATATAACAGATCAGTTTTGTTCACTAACCAAATTGTGCTTTTAACTGAAATATATCCATAGAAACTTGCTAACAGGACTGGTTATATTATTGCCACACCTTTATATTATTGCCATCTGCTCCCAGTTGCTATTTGCCCCATGGGATAAAAAAGGGGGGCAAATATAGATAAAGTAAGTAGCCATCTGTGTACCAGATTTGGTGGTCATTCGTGGACATGAAGCCAGAAGAGAGAAAATAAGATATACTGCTATTTTACTTCCTAATGATTACATGTACTCCTCAATTTGCAATCATTTGTTTAGGGACCATTCAAAGTTACAACAGCACTGAAAAACATGAGGTACAGCTGGTCCTGTTGTAGCATTCCCAAAGTCCTGTGATCAAAATTCAGGCACTTATCAAATGGCATGTATTTATGAAGATTGCAGCATCCTGGAGTTATGTGATTGCCATCTGCAACCTCACCAGCCAGCTTCTGACTAGCAAAGTCAGTGGGGGAAAACCTGATTCACTTAACAACCACATGATTCACTTAACACTTGCAGTGATTTCCTTAACAAATGTAGCAAAAAAGGTTTTAAAATCAGGCACAATTCACTCAACAACCACCTGGCTTAGCAATGGAAATTCTGGTTTCAATTGTGGTTGTAAGTTGAGGACTACCTATATACTTTATCCTACTTCTTCTTTGGGAGTTCAAGAGCATCTCTCTTCATTTCATCCTCATAACAGCGACTTTGTGAAATAAGTTAAACTGAGAGCTCCATGTGGGACGTGTTCTCCTTGGCGTCTGACACTTATTTGCTACAGCACATTGGCTACTAGACAATTTCTCTGGCGTATAATACATTATGCTAGCCATTTTTCTTGCTGTATTCTCACAAACAAAATGATCCTCCTCCTTCTCACTGCTTATAGAGGTGCTCGATAAGACCACTAGGAGCTAGATCCTTATTTCCTGTAATATTTACCTGCATTCTTTCCCATCAGGCAACTGACCTTGATATATTAAAGCAAGATTGAACTTGGAGTCCCAGACAATACTTGAGGGGTAGGAAGGAAATATCTGGCCTGTAAGTCAGATGGAAAGTTGCAAAACCCTTCTGGAAGAAGACAGTCTGGCAAACCCTCTTTTTCTGTTGAAGAGTGAGTTGAGTTCAGTTAGAGGGGGAGGATTCATTTGCTCTTCCCCAAAGATCTCGACTCACATGATTGTATGGCATTCACAGGAAGTGTCGCCAGGAAGTCACAGAGTGGGGCAGGTGACAGCCGTTTGAGCTGGGGTGCTCCTGTGCTGATGTGAAAGAAGTTTTGCTCTGTGGCGTCGTACAGTGGCCATTGCACCTCATCCGATTTCGACCTTGTTGGAGTTCTATAAAGGCAATTGAGAAGTTATAGTGGGATTACAAACAATTCCTTGAATGTTTATCATTAGAATGACAGGCACCAGAATCCATATCAGATGACTATTTTCAAATCTCAAGAGCCTCCCTCCCTCCCTCCCTCCCTCCCTCCCTCAATACAAGACGAAACATCAGATATTAGCATCATAGTTCATAGCTGCCTTGTTTACCACAGCCTTCCTTCCCAGTATTCATCATTCCTCCAAACTTTAGTATAACTTATCTCTTAACTTTGCCCATTACAAACCATTATAAAACAAACATGCCAAGGTCTGAGGACAATTCCAGACTGAGGTGGTCAGAAAGTACCGCCAGGTGTGTTTCCTTATCTAGCAAAGAGCACTGTCTCGCATTGCTGCACTCCCATGGTCATATGGTTGGCTACTGCTGCTATCAGAATAGTTTGCTCCCATTTTGACTTTTCACAATACAACTCAACACAATAGTAATGCGATATATAAGTAGTTGCAACACTCAGCTGCTGGGTACTGCCTGAATCACTACAGTGGGAAAAGTATTAATGGCAGTCCATGGAAAGCATGAGTAATAAACAGCTGCTGAGAAAACCTTTCCCTAACCCTGTGTTACTGAATGGTTAACCTTGATCCTAAATTTTGAATGATTTGATCCAATTGTATAGTTCATGCTATCTGGAAAATGGGAAAGTGGTAAAAGATGAACTTCTGTGCCATTAAGGCTAATCAGATTAATGACTGCCCGAAATGAAGAGTATCATTCACAAAATGGACAAGCACAGACTGTGCTTTATGGCCTGAGTGGTTAATTCCTTACCCACTTCGGATAAACTGTGCCCAGTATCTCATCATCTGATGGCTCAACGCTTCCTCAGCCTCTGTGATTGATTGGTTTGTTGATGATGCCATGGTTCCAAACACATAAGGTATGTCAGCTCCATGGGGTGTCCCTCCCCATGCAGGCCATACAGAGCCAGAAGGGTGGTGACTGAAGGAGTAAACATACACTGGCTTCCCAGCTTTTCTGATCTTCTCAGCAAGTTCAGCCAAAGGACACACAAAGAAATAATCTCGCATATACTGAGAAAATGCCAAACGGTACTGCCCATGATTAGCTTCACTGAATTTGAGGGCCACAGAGTTTGCAATGTCTTTTTCAGTTCCTCTTTGTATAGTTCCCATCACACCTTGGAGAAGCTGCTTCCATGTTAATATTCCACCATTTGTTTTTGTACTTGAATACATAAGCAATACAAACGTAGACCCTTCATCATCTGTGATACCAGTAAGAACTGGTTTTCCCTGAAGAATTGCAGTCTCCAGCAGCTTTGGGACTTCATCTGGGAGGAAATCACCATCTGTGGTCAATGAGTTGATCGTGGTCAGAAGAGAAAAGTTCTTGTGTCCAATGTCTATCTTCTTTAGGCAGCTCACCACAGCACTGTCATTGTCTTTTGCACATCCCACTTCTTTGCTGACCATTATTGCTTCTGTATGGGCCTCTTGAGGGCTCTTCCAGGGCCAAATGGCATTGGGAACACCACTCTGAAGCACAGCACGGGCAAAAAGGGGCTGGCTCAGAGGGGAAAGGAGATGGCAACCCACCAGAGCTGCTCCGGCACTTTGACCAACAAGAGTCAATTGCGCTGGATCACCACCAAAGACAGCTATGTTCTCCTTTAGCCACTTCAGGGCCAAATGTTGATCCCACAAACCCATGTTTCCTGGGGCATATGGTGGCAAATACAAAAAGCCAAGAGCCCCCAAGCGATAATTCATGGAAGCCACAATGATATTCTCCGTAGCAGAGAAGATTGCTCCATTATAGATATCTAGGGAGGCTGTGCCAGTGATAAAGCCCATACCTTGGAACCATACAAGGACTGGCACTGGGGTTGAGGGTTGTTGGTGGGGCACCCAGATGTTAAGAAACAGACAATCCTCTGAAAGAGGTGTATTGGCAATCCATATGTTGTTATCAGGAAGGCCAGAAACATAGATCTGGGGACAAGAATTGCCAAAACTGGTGGCCTCCAACACCTTACTCCATGGCTGATGTGGGATGGGCTTTTGGAAACGGAGTTTTTTCACTGGGGGTTCTGCATATGGGACGCCCAGATAGGCAGTCACTGGACCAGATCCAGTCAAGACTATTTTGCCTTTAATAGGACCACTGCTGGTCACTACCAGAGTGTCATTTTTGGAAGTACATTTGCAAATCAGTGAGAGGAAGAAAAAAAAGCCCAAACATGAGCACAAGAAATGAAGCATAGTAGCTGTATCTGAAAGAGTCAGAAACACAGAACAATTGAATGGATATACTATTATACAATGTGACCTAGTTTGAATATATGAATATGAAGTTGTTTATTTATACCAACACACACACATATATACATTATACACACACACACACACACACACACATATAAAAGCTTAAATTGGTTTTGATGCAATTCGGCTGAACCTAAGAAAAACCTTGAGTAGCTCTGGGTATTTGGACCTCCTGGTTTTGGGGACCTTCCATCTTTGGTGCTGGATGGGGTGACAATGCCCAAAAAGACCCAGCACACAAGCTGGGGGTCACCCTAGACTCACAACTCACAGATAAGAACAGGTGGCAGCTATGGCTAGAAGGGCCTTTGAACAGCTTAAGGCTGTGTATCAGTTGCACTAATTCCTGGACTGGGGAGCCCTGCTGTTAGTAAGTCATGCTCTTTTTACCTCCAGATTGGACTACCACAATGTGCTTTACATGGGGCTGCCTTTGAAGAGTATTTGGAAGTTTTAACTGGTGCAAAATGTGGTGCTGCAGGCAGTTACTGGTACCAGTTACCCAGCACATTTGACACCGCTGCATTGGCTTCCTGTGTCATTCCAGGGGCTATTCAAGGTACTGGTAGTCACCTTGAAAGCCCTTCATAACTTAGAGCCAGCTTACTTGTGAGACCATCTCTCCCCAGTTGTTTCTGGAAGGAAGGTACTGTCAGCTAGGGATTGTGGCTAGCATGACCTAGAAGGAAAGCCTTGTCTGCCATAGTGGTAATGGCAGACCAGGAACAATTCACAAACACAGATATACCGTATGCTATGAATCAATCAGCTTTGCTGAACACACAAATGAAAAGAATAGCTTTGCAAAGAAATGCATAGGCAAAATCATCTAACTAAACAGAAGATTAATTCCACAAACTTAAACAAAGATGCCTGGCTTGTTTGGTGTAACATCCAGAGCTATTTTGGGACAAGGTGTGAGGAGGAAATAAAATCACAGGCTTGCAGATATTGCTAAAATATTACTGAACTAAGCATATAGAGCATAAGAACTGCTGGAATGACAGTTATATTATGAAAAGAAAACTTGCAGTTAACCTATGTAATGTACATCTATATATGTAAATCCTATAGGAGATTTAGCGATATAAGAAACAAAACATGGTATGTTTGGGGGAGTAAAAGACTTGGCTGTAAACGATGATATAATATGGGCTTTGAAGGAAATTATTCTGTGCAGAATAAAGTTATGTTGCTTCAATCTCCACCTCAGTGTGTTCAGTTGGGCTTCAACCCCAGGCAAGGACCCAGGCTTAAGCTGGGACGACAATGGCACCCGCCCTTTGGAACACCCCAAGATTAGATGCACCCCATCCTTGCTGGCTTTTCATATGGCTTAAAAACTTTGTGCTCCAGTCTGGGGCCCTGGGCATGGGTTAGACTCGTCTCTGGTTGTATGAATGGTAGATTATATCATGCTTAGATGCTATGTATTTTTATTCTTGGTTTCTATTTTGTATTTTTATTTGTTTCACTGTAAGCTGCCAAGAGTCACATGAAATGGGTGGCTATACAAATCGAGCAAATAAATAAATAAAATTCTGAAATATCCTGAACTTGCAACTGGAGAGAGAGAAGGAGGGAGGGAGAAGTCTTTGTATAGCTCTCACTATACAAAGATCAAGACACTCAAATATCAGGAAGAATTAAAGAAAGAGAAAGTTAGGAAATGAAGAAAATAAACAGTTCTTTGACAATGTTGTTATAAAGATTAGCCTGTCAGGGACATGCGAATGTCAATTTTCCAGTTTTCATTTTCAACCTGCCAACATCCAATCAAGTTACTCACCCATGGTGGCAAATAAACTCTGATAAAGTATGATTTTTTTATGATTCAGTTCTTCCTTTTGTTAATTCCTGATTCTACCTTCCTCAATCTATTCAATTCTCATAGCATTTCAAGACCTTATTTCTGTCAATTGTAAATAAAAGGAGACTATCCCAGTAAAAGGAGACTCCATCTGTGACTAAGGATCTCTTAAGCGTGCGAATACTTTGTGTCTTGTTATCTTTTTGCTTCCTCTATGCAAGTCTTTTCCACTTTGCATCTGATCACAGGCAAGTTGTGGGCTGGATGAAAATTTCTTTCACAAAACTTTCTCTTCTTCATCTTTCTCTTAATCCACCCTCTTGTGTAAACATAATACAAGCATTCTGGAATATCCAGATATTTCAGTGATGCCAGAGAAAATATAGACCAATGAGATAATCTTTGATTTATGACTATAATTGGGACCAGAATCTCTGTTGCTCAGGTGGTTGTTAAGTGAGTTGCACCTGATTTTAGAATATTTTTTCTACGGTTGTTAAGTGAATAACTGCATTTGTTAAATGAATAAATATTAAATTATCATTAAGTGAATCTTGACTTTGCTTCTCGGAAGCCAGCTGCAAAGGTTTCAAATGGAGATCATGTGACCCCAGGATGCTGCAAGCATCGTAAACCCATGCCAGTTGCCAAGCACCTGAATTTTGATCACACGACTGTGGAGATGCTATGATGGTCATAAGTGCAAGGATCCATTATTTTTTCAGTGTCACTGTAAGTTTGAACAATCACTAAAGGAATGGTTATAAGAAAGGGACTATCTTCATGAATTTGCATCCGTGAACTCAAACAGATTATGAAGAGCAATCTTTCAGTTCTTCACCCATTTTCTAAACAGGACAACATTCTAGGTAAGTGGTCTTCTTATTAGGTGTCAGACATTTTTCAGAAAATAGAATAAGAAAACAAGTGCTAAACGTAAGACCTTCTGCTCTCCCTTTCTCTACCACCTCTCCTTAATGCTAGTGAAACACTAGTACTGAGAAGACAGTGTCCTCTACCTGAGATAGCATGATTCATTCGACAGCATAACAGTTTAGGGTTCATGTGGTGCACCCAAAACAAAAAGCCACATGGTGCCATTCCTGCTTCCTGTCCTGCCAAATCCTTGGGGAGATAACCTATCTAATGACAAGGTGCCCGAACGCAATCCTAGAAGACCCCCTTTTCTCTCTGCGTGCTTTCATTTCCCACTACATTCCTATCTCCAACCTGCAAATAATTAGAACATGCTCATTTTTGTCATCTCCTACCTGCTTTCTCACTGGCACTAGCTAGGACTGAGTAGTAGCTGTGTGCCCAGGAAAGTAAGACTGTCCTTCAGGCCACTCTTCCTCGGTGCTCTCCTGCTAGAGTTGTGCGTTCAGGAAAGAACCTGTTGCTCTCTCTTCTCCCTCTTCCCTATCTTCTGTTTGCTTTCCTCCCCTGCATGCTTCACTTGGGTGTGTGCGTATCTGCAAAAAAACCCTCTCTCCTAACAAGCCAAGCTGCTGATTTCCAGGGCTACTGAATCACTAAGACCTGTGGAAGGCAGCTCAGTATAAAGACCTCAAGCTATTCCATCTCCACGAACACAGAAGTGGGTATGTTCCACATCGTCTTCAAATCATCGTCCAAATGCAGCACATTTTAATTCACTGTGGATGTCCCATCCACCAGTAAACTCAGACTTGATTCTGATTCCTTTACCACACAGTTGCGATTCATTGCATATTCTCCTATTTTGTCCTAGAAAGAATGGAATCTTGTCCCACTTTCACAATCAGTCTGCTGCAATCAGATTCTGCTCTGACCAACAGTTCAGAGATGAAAAGTCTATTGACTGACCCTGGCTTCCTTCTGGAAACATTCACCAGCGTGGACTTTGGCTTCTATGGAATCCCATGGTGTGTTTCATTACATTAAAAAAACCCTTTTTGTGACATAAAAAAATAAATTAGAATTGTGAATAGTGTAACGGGTTTATTTTTCTACCTCCAAGCAATGTTTTAATATTTGAAATGTGTCGTTGGTCTTGGTCATGTGAATGAGGATCCAATTGCAAAGCAAATATATAAAAGCAGAGAGGATGCTTTGAGGGGAAGAGAAGACCAAGAAAGTCTTGGTTGGATACAGTTGATGAGCTTCTGAAAAACAGAGCAATGAAACATTTAAAGAACCAAAAACAATGGTCGAAGAAGTGGATTCATATAGTGGAAGCAAGAATAGTTTGCAAGGATGGAAAGAAATGAAAAAGCATAGGGCAGGAGCGCATTTCCTGCTTGCATGCCTGCTAATATAAGATGGAGAGCAGAAAGTGCTTCTTGAGTGCGGGAACAGATGGTGTCATCCTCTACCTATGCACAGCCTGCTGCAATGTGCCCATATCCATATCTTCTAGCTGAACTGCAGAAGTGCTTTCTTCCAATCCAAGCCCGTCAGAATACAGGTAGTATTCTAGTATTTATGACCACAATTAGGGCCAAACTTTCCACTGCTAAGCAAGAGTCATACCCAATGTTATGACCATTTTTGCCATGGTTGTTAAGTAAATGACTGCAGTTGTTAAATGAATCATGCAGTCATTAAGTGAATCCATTGTCCCCTTGTCGGAAGGGGACTGGGAAGGTTGCAAAGGGAGATCACATGACTCCGGGATACTACAACTGTCATAAATACATGCCACTTGTCAAGTGACCATGGAGATGCTGTGAAGACCAGTCGTAAATCTTTTTTTTTCAGTGCTGTTGTAACTTTGAACGGTCACTAAACAAATGGTTGTAAGATCGAGGACTACCTGTAGATGGTCTGTGGAGCTTCCTTCCAATCTAGTGACAACCCCAGTTCCGACTGGTTACAATTCTTGGCACGTTTCCATCCAGTGGCTGATGTGCAATCATTTCATCCTGGGTTTCTGGCTGTGGTGTCCTTAGCTGGTCATAGCTGCCATGTTGTTATTATTTCAAAGTTGACACAACAACAATGATTAAATCAAGGAACCTTCCTCGGTCTGTCTTTTCTCTCACCCTCCAAAATGATGCTCAGGCCTCATCCAACCCTTACGTATCCCAGCGTGCACACTTTGTATTCCTGAAATTTAAAAAAGAGTGTCCACCGGGAATTGTTTTTTAGAAAGTGAAGATGGTAGCCACGTAAGTATGATCAAGGCTCAGTTTTTTATGTGTGTTACAGCATCATGGCCCCCATCTTGGGTTTTGTACCATACTCTGTAGAAACTTCTGAGTTTTAGCCATTATTTCCTTGATCCGTATTTGCTTCTCTTTTACTTGTGGTTTCAGTCTTCCAAGAGACTCCTGGTGTTATCCTCTATTTTTACTCTATTATGCCTCCTTTTGCTTGTCTTTTTCTAAGTTAGATGATAACATCTAATTACAATTGTACAAAGAGAGTTATGCTAATCTATGGTAGCCAAAAACCAGAAAGAGCATAGTACAGTAGCCCCTTTGCAGATTAACAAACTTTAGTAAAAACTATAAACCTTTGCGAGGTTATGTCTAAGAAAGGTAACTCTTTTTCAGAAGAAAGCTTTTACTGTGAGATACATAGGGTTTTTTTTTAAAAAAAATACAGCATTAACATGCAATTTAGTTCACAGGTTTCCCCATGTAGATAACAAAGTCTTCTGTCGTTACTGTAAAAAGATTGGAATATGTATCAAACAGCTAATTGATATGCTGGTCAGATTTTGTTTCTGAACAGCGACGGCACTATTACTTGTGAATAATCTGATTTATTACTTCATCATCTGTTTATTCTTACCCTTACTGAGTTGATATATTCATGTTTCTTTCTCTGGCAGTTTATCTAATTTTCTATTCTCCTCCTTAACTTTGTATGCCATTCTTCACTTTGTTAAAAGACATTTTTTTCAGGTGTAGACTCATCTTGCTCAACTATTCCTCCTGGGAATCATTCATGTAGTCATTTCTATCTTTTTAAACATTGCTATATATGACTTGCATGTTTAGCCTAATAAAGAGAAGGCTCAGGGGACACATGATAGCAGTCTTCCAATACTTGAAGGGCTGTCATGGGGAAGAGGGTGTTGATTTATTCTCCATGGCACCTGAGGGCAGGACAAGAAGCAAAGGATTGAAGCTCATCAGAGGGAGATCCAAGTTGGAAAGGAGGAATTTTCTGACAGTGAGATTAAGCATAATAGCTTGCCTCCTGGAATGATGGGTGCTCCATCATTGAAGCTTTTTAAGAAAAGCTTAGACAACTATTTGTCCAGGATGGTATAAGGGCTCCTGCCTTGGGCAAGGGTTGGATTAGAAGATCTCCAAGGTCCTTTCAGCCCTATGATTCTATGACTTTTCTGTTCTCTTGTAGCTGTATCACCTCTCTGACAAGTCTATCTTTTATTACATTGGATAGTATTATTACAAAGAATGGAGATGGGTCTTCTTCAAATAACTTTCAAGAGGAATATCAGGAGTTTTGAGATGATAGAGGTGGTTTCAGGAGGTAGATGCTGTGGGGAAAACTTTGGAAGGTCAACTCAATGCTGTGAATTTCAGCTGGCTGGGTAACAGATAGATGTACCTTTCCAGATTAGCACACATGGATCCCAGCAACAGCTAGAATCTGAGGCTGAGATTGTTTTGACAGCACATGAGAATATATTAAACACTAACTGAACCGATCAAATGCTAATTTAGGCATTCTGCCTACACTGGCTCCTCCATATCAGGATTTATAAACTGGATTGCAAAAACCGGAGTAACAAATTAGCACATTTATTCAATTTAAGGAACTTAATCCTATGAAAAAAGATATGTGGATAATTAGATTATAGCAAAGTTTGACAGTTAGAATTCCTGTTTGCTTTGTTTTGTTTTTCCATACTGCATCAGTTCTTCATTGTTGATAGAATAACATGACTTTTATGCAAATAATTCAGACAATATTTATTAAGAGTTATTGATTAAGATATAACAAATTACTCCTAACAGTTCATTATTTCTCAGCAAAGATTTTGTGGATTTTAGTTGGCTCCTTATTCATCTTCCAAGTTTCTACCAGTTAGTCCCTGAAAGGACAATGGATCTTTCTGGAAGGCACAACTTGTCATCATTTCCCCAGGCTTTTAAGAAATGTCTGGATTGGTTCCTGAGAGAAATAAACAAACAAACACATAAATGCTGTTCTGAAGCCAACATAATTGTAGCTAGAACAGGTCTTCATATGGTGCCTATAAGATGTGGAAGCCATTCTCAAACAGGTTCAGCCTAAATGGCACTTCTTCATGACAGGCCAGTTTAAAAAACAGGCATGGCAGAGATTGTAGGATGTTCTTCTTTGTAGTAAAACATAATAACAGGATTTTAAAAGCCTATCCAAGGTGCTCTTTTCCCCATCTTATACTAAACAAGGTGGGATTTGTGGAATCAAAACGCAGGACCCAAAACAGATAATTAAGGCTCACTGCAGTAATTATTGTTAACAGTGTGCACTAGAAAAATTCCCTCCAGAAAATAGTGGGAGGAACTTCTGCAGAGAAAAGGATGCATTCATATTTATACATTTGAAAAAGGAGGGGGAAAGATGCATGCATAGAGTACAGATTCATAAGTAATAACATAATAGATCTCAGGTTACTTCCTGCCCTTCTACTATCGACAGAGATCAATGGCCTGAGTGAGAAGAAACATGAGCATTTTTAGATTCACACACTGCTATGGGAATGTTCTGAAAAAACTTATCACAGGCTGCTGTGAGATACAGGGACAAATTCTTTATATGTCTATTAACAGTCCCATTCTTCTGAAAACTGATTTCCCCCCCAGGTTGAGTTTCATTCTCATGCTTCCTCCTTCTCAGCACTGTAATCTTTTCTACAAGTTACTCTTAATAGCTCATTCATTCATTCCTCATGCCAAGATCTATATTTATTTGTACTAAGATCTCATGCCAAGATCTATATTTATTTCTACTAAGATCTTAAGAGTTCCTCCAGATTCCTCTTCCACAAAGGCCATTGGTATCAGCTTGGAGAACTTCCATTTCACAGCGAGGCTGAACCACAAAAGTACTACTTAAAAATTGTTTGGAATACCGATGGAAAATACTGTTCAGAAAGAAATCTAGCCCCCTTCTGAAACCATCCAACATGATCCTGACTGATGGCCATTATGAGAACCAAGCATTAGATTCCTACCTCTGGTCTTCCTCCTAGTCTGGTGAAACAGAATCATCTTCAGATTTGTCTGAAGAACAAAGAAAAATGAAATATCAAGATAAGGCAGACATTTGATTATCACTAAAGAATCTGAATCTAGAAGGTGGATTCTGAGGATTCCAAAGATTCTGTGGCATAATCTAAGTTTATTAAGAATACATACAGTATAAAAGCTTACTATTCTTTGTCACACAATCAGCCAGATGTTTAGGCTGGATTTGGCATTTTTGTCCACCTACCGAATCCTTCCCAAGGACCTAGGATAGGCAGATGTTGTCCTTTGATGGTGTTACAGGATGTAAGATGTTCTGAGCAACACTGTCTTTTGCAATTGACTGACGGTGAATTTGTTAATGCCAATGGTGTTCAAGCGATGCTCAAGTTGTTTTGGGATTGCACCCAAGGCACCTATTACAATTGGTACTATCTTTGCTTTCTTTTTATTATGGTTGTTATTACCTTTTATGTGAACTAAGGCATATATAGAAATCTCCTAAGACATAACTAGGGACATAGCTCTTGGAATGTCATGAAAGATTCTTGCACTACAAAATGTACCACTAACATTACAAAACTGCCTAATACAAAATCAAATTACTATGTTTTTTCATCCTCAGTCAAGATTGGTTCAGGATAAAAAACAAGATGTTTAGAGATCGCTCTGTGAGTGAGGTGGTCACTAAATTTAATCTATAAATAATAACTAAATAAATATAAATAAGGTTTTTAGAAATATATTTTTATGAACCACTACACCCCTCCAAAGAGAGGACTAGTAGCTGAACTTACGTGGCTCTGCAGCTTTTGAAAAATGCCTCTTTAAAAAACCACAGTGCTGGTCAGGCTGTTTCTCTATTTCCTGGAGTGACACAGTATTTAGAAGGAAGAAATTCGGCTCTGTGGCATTATACAGTGGCCACTCAATCGTGGTGGCCGCTGACCCAGTGGGATTCCTATGGAGAAAGAAAAGGATACTGATGAAGATCTTTGCCAGAGACAGGTCTTGGTTTGAGAAACTACACCCAATGGAAACTCCCAAGAGTTTGAGGGAGGAATGGAGATGCCCTTTAGAGCTGCCTGCTGGTGGGAAACTTGGCAACAGGGCTCATTAAGGCTTTTAAACAGAATTAGAAGAGACAGCTGATCATGGATTGTATCAGATTGAAAGAGGGGTATGGATGCCTTTCAGAGACCACTGCTGGCGGAAGGTTTGGTAGCCAGCTTCATTAAGGCTTTTAAATAGAGTAAATCCTAGTTAAAAACTTTAATGAACTTGCCGCCAAATTTCCCACCAGCAGTGGTCCCGAAAAGGCATCTACACTTCTCCTTCAATCTGTCACAATCAGTTTCTAGTTATAAACAATTATTTGTTTATAAACAATCAGTTTCTAGTTATAAGCAGTTTTTGCTTTTCTACTTGCACAGAACCAAAGTGAAAGAACAACTTTATTTGCTACTTGCTTCAAACCAATTACCGTACATATTTGCAACTGGTGGGAGGAATATGGTAACTAAGTAAGAGAATACAGGTAGTCCTCAACTTACCCATTTTTGGAGTTATGACAGCCACGTACCACCACCCCTATGGTCATATGATCGTATTTTGAATGCTTGGCAACCCTCTCATCTTTATGGTTGTTTGCAGTGTCTCACAGTCACGTAACTACAGTTTGTAATGCTTTTTGCCAGTTTTTGGCATTTACAATGGAACCTCAGATTGCGAGCACCTCAGTGCACAAGGTTTTTGCAAGATGAGCAAAAAATGTTTATAAAATTATTTCGTTTGACGAGTGGCAACTCGCAAGATGAGCACTGCACGATGAGCTCGCGTGAGAAATCTCACAACAGAGCTGACAGTTCTCCTCTCTCACTGCGTAAACAGCATAAATTAAGTGAAAGGCGTTCAAGAGAAGGAACTCCTGAGACTCAGGCTCCAGATTCTCCTTCCAGGTAGTCCCCTCCCACTCCTCTCCTCCCTCTCATCTCCTTCACACCAGCCGGGACTGTCCTCAAGGTGCGCATGCACTAAGAGCAGTCTTCCGGAACGGATTAGTCTCACAATCCGAGGTTCTACTGTATTTCCAATTTCTGACACAAACCACCTACTAGGAAAAATGGATTTGCTTAACCACCACCATGTTCATTTCATGACCATCATTAAAATGGTCATAAGTTTGAATCTGGTCTTATGATGCCTCGATTTACAGCTGCAACAACTTATGATCTTAATTCCAGGCTCAATTTCGGTCATTAGTTGAGGACTACCTATACTGAACTGTAACAATTGAAACTCAGTGGGCTGACACTGGAACAGTGTTTCTCAACCTCAGTAACTTTAAAATGTGTGGACTTCAACTCCCACAATTCCCTCAGCCAGCATGCCGGCTAGGAAAATTCTGGGAGTTGAAAGTCCATGTATATCTTAAAAATTGCTGAGGATAAGAAACACTGGCTCACTGTCTCCCTCACCTATCCCAATTGTTTCCTTTAAGGAAACATTTATATTTACAAACACGTAGTATGTTCACAACACAATTCAAACTCTAGCTCTTGATTGGATGCTCAACTACAGAGGCCTTGCAAGAGTCCAACATCTGGCTAGTTGAAATCTCTTATGTCTCCTCTTTGCTGATCCAAACCTGGGTCATCTCCTCGTACAGTCTTGAAATCTGTTAGTCCCAATCTAATCCCCCATTCCTCACACTCTGGACACCCTGCATCTTGTGAGTTCTCCTTTTATGACTTACTCCCATGCAATCCTTCACTCGTTCTCCTAATGGTACAGTAATACCCTGTCTCTTATCTTCTTTTTGCCTTCTTTGTTCTACTTATACAAACAACTTATCTTGGAATATGTTTGATACCACTAAACTGATAAAGGAGCAATTGCCTATACGTAAGACAATCAAGAATCTTTAAAATTTTAGGGCTCTTTTCAGTATTAACACAACCTGTAAATGTAGGCAAAGGAATAGTTTGCATTTCTTTTAAGGATGCATTACTTTAGATATAAAACACATTTGCAAAATGGATGGGCTTTCTTTGGATTAAATTAGAAATAAAGTAAACCACTTACCCAGTTCTGGCAAACTCTGCCCAGTATTGCATCAGTTTTCGGCTCAGTCTGGCTTCAGCCTCTGTGTATGTCTGATTGACAGGCAGCACTGCTTTTAGGGTTCCAAAGATGTAAGGAACCTCAGCACCATGGGATGCCCCAATCCACTCAGGCCAAACTGACCCTGAATGGCGATGTGTGAATAAATAAGCATATACAGGACTCCCAGTTCTCCTGATATTTCTTGCAGTTTCTATCAATGGGCATGCAATGACACGATCTGTATAAAAGTGTGACAGAGCTGAACGGTATCGTGCTGGACCATGATTTTGTTCACTGTACCTCAGGGCAATAGTCTGAACAAAATCTTCAGTTGCATTTTGCACTAACAGTCTTATCCCTTTCAGAAGCTGCTGCTGATTGATTAGACTGTGATTGGTGTCGGAAAAAGCATAGGGGATAAATGCAGCCGCTTCATCAGGGGTCCTACCTATGAGGACTGGTTTGACTTGAATTTGCCCCTCCTCCATGAGATTTTGTGGATCATCAAGCAAAAAATCCCCATCTGTGGTTGGTGTGAAGGGAAAATTCAGAAAGAAGCCATTTTTGTAGAACAGAGATATTTCTTGCTGGGTAAATTCAGAAGCATTTTTTGCACGCAGGCAACTCACTATACTGATATTATTGTCCTCAGAGCAACCCAGCAAATGAACAAATTCTAGTGATAAACGCTTGACTTTCTCAGGACTCCTCCAAGACCAGAAAGCATTGGCTGTTCCACTCTGTAGCACCGCTTGGGCAAAAAGATCCTGGCTTTTTGGTGAGAGAAGATGGAAATTCACAGAAGATCCACCAGCACTCTGGCCAAAAATGGTCACCCGAGAAGGATCTCCCCCAAAGGCAGCTGCATTCTGTTTTATCCACTTCAAGGCCAACTGTTGGTCCCATAAGCCTAAATTCCCTGGAACAGTTGGTGGTAAGTAAAAGAAGCCTAGGGCCCCCAAGCGATAATTGATAGAGACCACAATGACATTCTCAGTGGCAGCTAAGGATGTCCCATTGTACAAGTCCAGAGAAGATGCGCCAAGTAAAAATCCCCCTCCATGTATCCAGACCAGAACAGGCACTGGTGAAGAAGGTTCTGGATCGGGCACCCAGATGTTGAGGGAAAGACAATCTTCTGACTGTGGTGTTTTAGGAGACCATATGTCTGCTTCGGGGATATCCCGGAAAATAAATTGAGGACAGGAATCGCCAAAGCTGGTGGTCTCCAATATTTGACTCCATGGTTGATGTGGAAGAGGTTTCTGGAAACGCAACTTCCCCACAGGAGGTTCAGCATAAGGAATGCCTAGATAAGCTACCACAGATCTTAGGCCAGTAAAGATTTGCGTGCCCTTAATAGGACCACTGCTGGTTATGACCACCATGTCCCTATTAGAAGCAGAACTGGAAGCTCCTGGAAAGAGAAGGGGGAGGCAGCACCAGAGAGAAAGGAGCAGCAAACAAGGCATGGCAACAGTAGGACGAATAGGTAGACCTAGAAAAAGTTATAACCAATATGAGATTATGCCACTTACTGTATTCACATACCCTATGCCAATTCATCATTCATTTATGTGGTGGTGGGATTACTTTTTGCTGAAGACACCAACCGTGGTCAGATAATGTCCTAGTCACCTTTGCCCTTCTCCAGGATGTATCTCCAAGGTTCTAGGAGAATAGCTCAGAACTCCTGGTTACGAATCTCACTGCTCAGGGAATGGGCTGTTTTCACACAGAATTGCTAGTAGATCTTCTCTGAGGTTCCCAATACAGCATTGTTGTATATTGTTTGTGTTACATATATTATTTCTAACTTATTCCAAAATATCACACCTTTATTATTTTTATAAATAACTCAAGACAGTGAACACACACAACATACCTTCCTCCTCCTATTTTCCCTGTAACAACCCTGTGAGGTGAGTTGGGCTGAGAGGGAATGATTGGCCCAAAGTCACCCAGCTGGCTTTCATGCCTATGACAAGACTAGAACTCACAATCTCCTGGCTACTAGCCTAGTACCTTGCTTTTATTTATTTTTATGTTTTAATAGCTGTGACATTTTTTAAATTGGTGGTACGTGTCATGTTCAGTAAGATGATGGCCATATTTGTTAACTAAATACATTTTTTTATTTTTATTTTATTTCTCACATTTACGTGGCCACCCATCTCACAAAAAGTGACTCTGAGTGGTATACAACCATCCATAAAAATAAAATACAAAATTACCACAGTGGAGCAAGTAACTGAGTAACTGAGCTTCTACTACTGAAGTTCTCTCATAAATGAATGCTGACCTTGATTTATCTGGCATTCCCTTTCCATGCCAGAGTTGCTCAACTACTGAAAAGTTAATTAACTTTAGACTTTTCCCTTCCTGAGTTTGTACTCAGCACAAACATTGACTGTTAATCTTTGGATTCTGCTGTGTTCCATGATGCAGCCTTCATTTCATTTTCACTCCTTGCATTTACACAGCCTTCAAGTAATCCTCAGCTCTACCAATGTTTAGTCATGGTTTAACACAAACCAGCAGAAGCTTCAAGATGTATAAACTTTAAGCACTTGATTGCCCATGCTTTCCACTGTGCAATATAATGACTTCTAAACCAGGGATCATTCTAGGACTTCATGTTGGCATGCCTGCTCCCTCAGGTCTTCAGACACTTTCTTCCATCACTTCATCTGTTTTCCCTCCCTATCAAAAATGCTGGGTACAGTTGTAGGGCACTCACTGGAGCCACTGAGGTCACGAAAGGAGACTGTTTGATAACATGAGATCTGCATCTGAGAATGCAATACTACAGGTCTCATAGTCTTCTTCAACTCTCCACCTCTATAAGTCCTCTGAATTCAACAGTAGCCTCACAGCTATGGTAAGTCCATTGATTGGAAGGAAAGGCAAAAGGGAAGGGGTAGAAATATAAAAAAATCAAGGGCACTAAAATCAGAAATAAAAAACCATAATCCATTTACATTATCTATCTTCCTTGTTTTTCAATCAGCTATTCACATCTCTTTTTCAAATACTTGAAAACCACCCTCATGGGCTCTTCTGTTTCCAGAGAGAGTGAAACAAAGGCAGAGAAATCTTCCTGCAGAGGTTATCATTTATTGCAGACGATAGATCAGAACGTTCCCATTTAATGGCAGGTCAGAACAGTATTAAAAAAGATAGGATTTGGCTTGGCAACGGGGCGGCATATTTTATGTTGGAAGGATTGGTTGCAACCCAGCCAATTGTCTTGAGCCCAGAAAACTGGAAGACCCCTAAATAGATGGATCATCCATGGGTAAGCAAAGTTGTGAACAATGGCCTGCCCCTCTCAGGATGAACCGATTTCAAATAACAGATCAAGCCGAAGGAAGCCAAAGGAGGTTCACGGTTCTCCCTTAGCCAACAGGTAGATTGGGGCACTGGCCATTTTGCTAAGCAGCATTTACACGATTGGTGATTTTCTATCTGTCCCTTCCAGGTCCATTTTTAAATTTTTAATTCTGTGGCTGTTCTATTTTGAATCCTTAGTTTTAACCTTTCATTTTGCAGAAACCCATCTGCAATGTTAATCTAGGACTGTATAGGGGAAGGGTGACCTCCAAAGCTGGCATGGCATTGGGCCCTCAAATTCTTTAAACCTGTCCTGCATGCTCATATTATTTTCTATTAACTCATAGGCAAGTAGCTAAACCCCACGGAGCTGTGGAAAAAGCGCCTTCATTCTAGTTGCCAATCAGCAAATGGATTCACAACTCTGAACCCTATCTGTCTGTCTATTTAAGTGTATTTCTATCCCGCTGCAATAAAAAAAAAGACTCTTGGCATGCATCTTATGCAAGCTGTTGGCATTGAACAAATATACACGAAAAGGTGTTTTGCATTTAAAACTGACGGATGCAGGGCAATAAATGTGAAGATACTTTACAGACAGCCTCTGCGTCTCTCACTCCTTCTCTTATCTTAGGGTTCTTCCCTGTGGTAACACTAAAGTACTGCTAGCCAATGTGAGGGAGACTAGTTTGGTGGAAGGAAGACACAAAACTAGAAACCAGGAGACTGTGAGCTTAAATCCTGCTTTGGGCACAAAGCCAGCGGGGTGACCTTGGGCCAGTCCCTCTCTCTTAACCCTAGGAATAAATCACTTCTGAAATTTTGTCACCAAAACTGCAGGTATTTGTCCAGACAATCACCAGGAGTCAACAGTGATGTGAAAGCATGTACACACACAGACACACTCTCACACAAAAGTCCAGTGTGAGAGCTAATTCCACTTCCATCCAGAAAAGGAACAAGTACTACTTCTTTCCTATAACTAAGTACTCTTGTGAAACTTGGGCAATTTAAAAAAGGCACAGAAGAAAACTAGACTCCTGCAAATTATGGATTTGTAAACAGTTACTGCTCGTCCCATGGAGGGCAAAAATAAGAACCAAGGAGATTTTCGACCACGTCAAGACAGAAGTGTCACTGAAAGCTAGGGCTAATAAGATAAGCCTGTCTTCTTTTGGGTGTGCTGTGCAACGAAATTCCTCAGAAAAATCCAATGGTTGGAGGCACTACAAAAGAGACTGGCAAAGAAAACCTTCAAACAGGATACTTGTTAAAACCTAGAAACTTTAAACAAAGTTGTAAAGCATGAGAAAAAATGGAGAGAGCTAATCTATAAAGTCTATACAGGTAGTCTTTAACTTACAACCACAATTGGGACCAGAATTTCCATTGCTAAGTAAGGTGGTTGTTAATCAAGCCCGATTTTATAACCTTTTTGCCATGGTTGTTTAGTGAATCACTGCAGTGGTTAAGGGAATCGCACAGTCAAGTGAATCCGGCATTTCCTGTTGACTTTGCTTGTCAGAAACCGACTGGGAAGGTCATAAATGACGATCACATGATCCTGGGATGCTGCAATTGTCATAAATATATTCGATCACTTGATCATGGGGATGCTGCAATGGTCATAAGTGCGAGGACCGATCTTAAATCACTTTTTTCAGCGCCATTGCAATTTTGATTGGTTACTAAACAAATGGTTCTAAGTCGAGGACTACCTGTAAAGCAGTGTTTCTCAACCTTGGCAACTTTAAGCTATGCTGGCTGAGGAATTCTGGGAGTTGAAATCCATACATCCTAAAGTTGCCACAGTTGAGAAACAATGTTATAAAGTCTCCAAAAGTCAGGTGCAACTGAAGAGATGAAGAGAAAGGGATGAAGAGCACATTTCATTCTCCGCTGTGCCTCAGAACCCAGTTAACTCAGGGCTTCTGATCACCATGGGGCTTCCTAAATAAAGGTGATCTTTATTTTTTTTCACGCCAAGGCCAGCCTCGCAAATACTTTTTAGAGCAGTTATATGCCTTAGCAGTAATAGTTTCCCATGCATATATGCTTTCCTCTGCAGTATAATCTAGGCTGCCTAGCACAAGCATCCCTGAGGACTTTCTGAAGATAGCCCAACTTATTATTTATTTATTTTATTTATTCGTTGAATTTCTATGCCGCCGAAATCCAAAGACTCTCGGCAGCTAACAACAGTGAAAACAATATGATAAAAACAAAATAGAAATTAAAAAAACAAAACATTAAAACAAAATAAAAACCTGGTAAACTAGCGGGGTAGGGTAGAATGTAAAAAGGGGGGTGAGGATGGCTAGGGATCAATTAGCCACCTCCATGCTGATAATGAGCCCCCCCTGGAGCCCCAGG
>JANHZU010009843.1:275153-285498 GCA_032468055.1 Acrochordus granulatus | reverse complement strand
TTGTCACCCTGCTTATTTAACTTATATGCAGAGTACATCATGTGAAATGCTGGGCTGGATGAATCACCAGCTGGAATGAAGATTGCCAGGAGAAATATCAACAACCTCAGACATGCAGACGATGCTACTCTAATGGCAGAAAGTGAAGAGGAACTCAAGAGCCTCTTGATGAGGGTGAAAGAGGAGATTGAAAAAACTTGGTTTGAAACTCAACATTAAAATAACTAAGATCATGGCAACTGGTCCCATTACTTCCTGGCAAGTGGAAGGGGAAGAAATGGAAGCAGTGGCAGATTTTACCTTCTTGGGCTCTGAGATCACTGCAGATGGTGCCTGCAGCCATGAAATCAAAAGACGCTTGCTCCTTGGGAGGAAAGCTATGGCAAACCCAGACAGTGTTGTAAGAAGCAGAGACATCCCCTTGCCAACAAAGGGCCGCATAGTCAAAGATATGGTTTTTCCAGTTGTAATGTATGGCTTTTGGACCATAAGGAAGTTGGACCATAAGGTGGACTGACCATAAGTTGGACCATAAGGAAGACTGAGCATCAAAAAATTGATCCCTTTGAATTGCGGTGCAATACATTGTCCCTCCCCCCTTGTTAAATGAAGGATTTAAAGTCTTAATGTACATGCTTTCTTTAATCCCTCTCAAAAGCCAGTTGGTTTCTCTATCAAGAATTTGAAATCTGAAAATCTAAATCTTAGAGAGAAAGTACACTCCATCCAAGATTGCAGTTTTGCTACTTCATGCTTTTGAACTGCTAAGTGGGCAGGAGCTTGAGGCACATGACAGGGGCTCATTCTGTCACGCAGTGCTGTGGGCTTGAACCTCTGGAGTGTCGACCATTTCATCATTAAGTGTTCCCAACTTTAAGATTTCTTCTAAAATTCATCTTATGTCTAACTTTAAGATGTATGGACATAAAATAAGATAACATAACATCAGTCGCTCATGCCCTGATCATCTCTCTGCTGGATTACTGCAATGCTCTCTACATGGAGCTACCCTTGAAGAGCATCCAGAACTACAGCTGATGTAGAATGTGGCTGCGTGGATAATTTTAGGCGCCTAGAAAACAGCCCACGTAACACCTCTATTCCGCAAGCTGCATTGGTTGCCAGTTTTGCTTCCGGGTGCAATTCAAGATGTTGGTTCTGATCTTTAAAGCCCTTCATGGCATGGCACTGGGTTATCTGAGGAGCCATCTCTTCCCAATGGAGATGACCCACCCCACCAGAACCAGCAGAAGAGACCTCCTTTGTATCCAGTCAGTCAAGGAATTTCGATTGGCAGGGTCAAGAAGAAGAGCTTTTTCTGCTGTAGCTCCTGCCCTGTGGAACATCCTGCCCCCAGAGGTGAGGTCTGCACCTGCCCTTGCAGTCTTCTGAAAGAACCTTAAGACCTCCTCTGCCAGCTGGCTTAGGGCTTCAATCAGGGTACAATATTTTGGAGATGGTTAGTGACTTAGTATTGTCTTCCTCCCCTATATATGTATTTTTGTTCCTCCCTTCTCCGTTTGATTATTTTTTATTTAATTTTATGGATTTTAATTGTTTTTATCTATTGTATTTTATGTGTTTTCCTATGCGCCGCTGAGAGTAATTTCTGAGTTCAGAGGCATATAAATTTAATTAATAAATAAATAGAATTACTTTTATAAGACACTCTAAAGTCCACATTCTTAAAGTTGTCAAGATTGAAAAACACTGTTCTCAATGGTAACTCCTATCACTATATTTTTATAAATTCTGTGTTACTTACAAAAAGAGATGTGAAGTCTGTTTTAGCGAGTAAGGAACAGAGAGAATTTATAAAAATCTCAAACATTTTTCATGTTCTCATATGTATCCTGATGTCTTATAGAAATTGGGCTTAAGTATGCATTTTGTAAACTGGATGTGCCCTTTTTGTAACTTTGGAAGCAGATTGAAAAACAAAATTCCCAGAGTATAATTAGTACAATGCATGGGAAATTTAGTCAAGATATATTTAATTCTAAGAAAGATCCCTTTCTTTGAATATGAAGCAGAAACTTCATTGTCTTTTGTTTCTATGTAATATACAGATAGTCCTTGAGATATGAGCATAATAGAGCCTACCCATTACTGTCACAAGCGGTGATAGCCATACTCCCTGCTCTCCCTGATGCAGCCATTAAATGAATGCACGGGTTGTTAAGCGGAGCACTAATATTTTCTGCAGCACTGTGCAGACTGCATTAAAGAAGCAGAATGGATCACTTCATCGGGCAGTTGTGTGGTGCAAATCTGGAAGTGGCCGCCATTTTCAAAGTGACCAGACTTCAGTGCTTCTGCCTGCAAAATGGTGGCCACTTCAGAATCATGCCATGTATCCACCCAGATCACACAATGCTGTGGAAGTTTCAGAGCACTGGAGGTCTTCAAAAGGGCTGTGGGTGCCCAATGGTGGGGGGAAAGGCCTGTGGGGATGTGGTGGGGGAATGGGGGAGTGCAGTCCCTGCAGTTGGCCATAAGGGTGAATGACTTCAGGGGTACTGCAATGGCCATAATGTTGGAACCATATCATGGGGAGTTCAACATAATTTTGAATGGCCTTCAAGTGATTAAGCAAGGACTATTGCATTGTGTTGTGAGTCACTCCAATCATTTTTCTTGGATGGAAAGGATTAATTCACAATCAGAAAAGTAGTTTTCGTTCTTCTTTGTAGTTTTTTTTAAATATCAAATGTGAAAAGCCCTTTACGATTTTTAATGTTTTTCTCCTATATACTGTGTTCCCTGAGATATGTACATACACTACTCGTAAAACCCGCACACATGGTAAAAGGTTGAGTATGCACAAAACTAAATTACTCCAAAATAATAATAAAGTTTATGCACCATAAAACTCCAGGCATCTTTTGCACTGGACAGAGGGCAGGTGGTCTTTTCCAGGCTTGCAGTTGCAGACAATCTGCTCCAGATTGGGCCCTGTAGAGACATGCTGGATCCAGCCCAGAACCTCCTGTGCCTAACAGAGCACCTCCTTCCTCCTTTCAAAATATTTGCTGAGTTTTGGATTGCACAAGACTCATGATCATTCTTAATTTTATAAAAAAATCAATTTTTAAATTAGTAATAATTAAAACTTAAAGGAAATCAGAATCCATTAACAGAAGAAAGAAAAATCAGGGGAAAAGAGAGGAGGAAATCCAAATGCTTTTTGAACGTATGTCTTTCCTTCTTTTTTAAAAAAATTATTTCATTGCAGTATCAAATTAAAGAAAGAAAATAAATCATTTTAAATGCTTACAACATATTGATTCCAATTATCAGTTATCAGTGATTAGTGAGTTTGCATTAAGTATAGAGCCAATTTAGTGTAGTGGTTAAGGCACCAGGCTAAAAATTAAGAAGCTGTGAGTTTTAGTCCTGCCATGAATCTGATTGGCTAACTTTGGATCATTCCCTCTTTCTCAGCTCTAGGGAAAAGGGAGTGGCAGACTTTGCAGTTTCTGAAAACTGCAAGGCAGAGTTGCTAGGAGTAAAAAATGACTTGAAACTTATATATGTGACATGCTACAGTATTATACTTTCTATACTTTAACTAAGAACAATGTAAACATTTTGACCTGGGTGGCATACAAATTTAATAAATAAACAAAATAACCTGTCTCTATTATATGTACAGTATTTACATTTAACTTATATAGTTGTATTATGACATATACATTTGTATTTGGTTTGTAAAAAGCTGCACAAGACTTTTTCCATACATGGCATGTCAGAAATTAAGAGGGAACATGGCCTGAATATATTTATTCTTAAATCTAGATATTGTGGTGGTGATTGGAACCCAGATTATAGTCTCATATTGAGATCAGTAAAGCAACTCTTTAGGTAGCTGTTCCCTGATTGGTTTAATAGTACATTTTCCCTAAAGGGTGAACATTAGTTTTAATTAGGATGCCTGGTATAAGAGGAGAAAGGGACAATTTTTAAGAAGTTAACTTTCCCTTAATTTTAATTTTAATACATACAGAGGAGGTTTAGAAGCTTGATCCTCCTTCCTCTTCCTTCTGGGTGAATGTAAAACTTCATGTAAATTAATTGGATTTCTTTTCTGTTATCTCCAGAGATCTGAAGAATAACTTGATTAGTAGCATTGAACCTGGGGCCTTCTATGGACTTTCAGAACTGAAGCGTCTGTAAGTATTAATTGCAACTGAATTACCTTAAAATTATATCCCTGTTGATATTGGTATTTGGTTTTCAGGGAATTGGGAATATATCACCAATTATAAGAATATGTTTTTTATTATTAATTATTAGAATATGTGAACTGAGGATAGCAGTTTGATTTTTTTCATTTTTTATGCATGATTTATTTTTATGCATTAAGTCAAAACAAATCAATTTTACTGCAATTATAGATGAAATTGAATATATGAGAAATTGTGTTCTGACTTTGGCTTCTTTGCAGCATATATATCATAAACATATATTGACAAAACAATGTAGTCCAGATGTAAGAATAAAGGAATGACAAATAAATAAATTTAGTGGGGTCACTGACAATATAGTTTCACAACTAAAACCGATGATGTTTATACATCTTTAACGCTTTGTGACTGTGCAGTTAGATTTTCTCCTGGATGATCTACCTTGAACTTGGTCCTTCCAGTTTCCAATATTGCGCCCATCACCACTCGTAATTAAGTTCATCCACTTGCTAACTGTTTTCATCTTCTCTTCACTTCACCTTTTCCAACATTACAGTTTTCTAAAGAGAGCTAGGTTTTTCTTGGAAGACAAAAGAAAAATACAATAGCAAGTGCAGAAAAATAAAAGAGTAGTATTGCATGCTAATAGTGTGACAATAAGATACATAGAGGATATTGGAATTTAAAATATATATAATATTGGGTGATCTCCAAAAGTTGATCATCTAATTTGATAAAGTATTGTACATATAAAATCAGTTAATCAATTCAAAAACCACCAAAATTCCCGACCCACAAGAAGCAGCAGAGGAGTCCTTCTCCGGTTCCTGTCGGCTAAGGAATTCTGGCTGGCGGGGTCTAGGAGAACAGCCTTCTCTGCTGTGGCTCCTGCCGTATGGAACATCTTGCCCTTCGAGTTGAGGGCTGCCCCCTCCCTGATAGCCTTCCGGAAGGGCCTTACGACCTGGCTCTGCGAGATGACCTGGGGCTTCGGGGGGGCTCATGATCATCGTGGAGGTGGCTGATGGATTACGAGCCATCCTCACCCCCCTTTTAATATATGAAATCCTTTTAGCTCACCTCGCTCGTCTGTTGGGTATTTATTTGTTTTAAGGGGTTGGTTTTAATGGGTTTATTTTATTTTAGTATTTTTAATTGTATTGTTTTATTGTTGTTAGCCGCCGAGAGTCTTCGGATTTCGGCAGCATACAAATTTAATTAATAAATAAAAATAAATAAAATATCATTTTAATATACTACTAAAATTTTAAATACTAAAATATTTGAAGTTAAAAACTGTTGATAAATAATTATCAACAATATTTATTAACTTCCTTATTAAGATTAGAGTTCAGTGCCACTAATTGGCTTCCACAAGTTCAGCAATGTAATAAAAATTCTAAAATATTTAACTAAATTTGATAGTCTTTAAGGGATATTTGGTGTGCTGTTAAATAGAATGTTTGGATCCTTATCCTTAAGTAGACAGTCTACAAAAATACCATTTGAAGCATTCAGAATGTTTTGATGTTTTACATCCAAAATTTTTATGTGTCCAGACGATAGTGCAAAAGAAGATGGATATCAGTCAAATCTTTATTATGATCATATACCAGCATAAGAAAAATAAAATGCAAACAGTTACAAATGTTTATATTTTATATTAGCTTTTAAATGTTTTTAATCTTATGTTTTTTGTATTTTCTTAATTTTTAAAATTACTAATTATTTATATTTTATTTTTCTGACACTGGTCTATGATTGTAATAAATATTTCATTGATTGTAACATGAATATGAATTTCTAATGTCCCGTCCTTACATGGACAAGTTTCCTTTCATTCAAAATTCTCATTTTTGCCTTCAAGGATTACTGATGATAGGTTATCAATACTTTGGGAGATTGAGTTGTTCAAGATCTTCTTACCAGTACAGAATATTTTTTTGTAGGATCACTTCCCATTCCCAAAAGCATTTGCGGGGAGCCCACATTATGCTATGTTCTGTTCTGAGAAGGCCTACCCGCTGGGCCAAGCCAGATGCATTAGCAGTTTCAGAGGTACCTGGAATTCTAGCTTCTTTTTAGAGAAGCTGGCACTGAAGTGAAACTAAGAGTTCAACTGTATATAAAACTAAAAATTGGATAAAGGTCAGCATTAGCAATATATATGAAATGTGGAATGCGGAACTGAAATATTTACCTTTGGAAAATCCATGGTCATTTTAAGAAATATTAAATACATTTAAGTATAGCTTAAGAATTAAATTAATTCATCAGAAAAGTCTGTTTCATGTTTATTGGAATCTCAAAGAATGGCTTTAAAATGTTGGATATTGTATTACTTGTGTTGCTGTTATAAGAAATATTAGGATCTTTGACTCACATAATTTGTTCATGCTCAGTCAAGGCTTTGTTTTGGTTTTAAGTTACAATATATGTTAATATAATCTTAGAAAAAAATCCTAGTTAAAGATGTACAAGTGACCTTCCGTTATATTCCCAAAATAAGGGAATTAAGCAGTTTATGTAAAACTTTAGCTTTATGGAATTTGCAACTTAGCAAAAGAATTATTTTACAATAATGAGAAAAAATGAATATTTCTGATCTTAAGGAATGAATTTAAGATATGTGTTCTTTATCAATTTTTGAAATCTATATATTAATAAAACTCTCATTATTACCATTAACTGGGGGAAGGAAGGGAGAGAGGGAGGGAGGGAGGGTTTGATCCTGCCTGCCAGTTTCACACAAGAAAATTCAATGGGGAAGCCAGTAGGAAATCATAAGTTATTCCTGCTCCTACTGCTTTTGCCCACTTCTGGTCATTCTATTTCACTATTTAGGTTAGGAAATATCTCTAAAATGAAGACCCAACAGGGCATGGGTAATCTAGTTATATTCTCAAATTATATGTTCTACATTGAACAAATGTAAAGATTGGATTAATTTCATATTTATGTTATATAGAATCTTTTTTTCCTTAGTTATTTAATGTTCTCTAATATTTATTTTAATCACTATAATACATGCCATTGTACTTTTGTTATACTATTTGTTATACTACACTAAGTGAAATTACTGTAAAAGGAGTGAATTATGAAACATAGTATGTTCTGAAACATAGTATTTCATAGTAAGTTATGAAACATAAAACCTGAGTGTTTTCATATACTATCTATCATATTTTACCATTCAAATTACATGTACAATTACATTCAGATACAAATGTAGATACATAGACTAAAAATATATGCATGTTTACATCTCAACATGGCTATATCCTATTAAATGATTGCACAAAAATTGTACTTCAAAAAGAATGTGAGAAAAATGTGGGAAATTAGTATAAAGATGTTATCAGGAATTAAACACATGTACAAACATCTACCTTGTGAATCTGAATGACTTTTAAATCATCAAAATATGTGAAAATATTAATGTAACAAGACAATTGAAACTTATTGCTGTGGAGATAATGTATTATAATAACACAACCCTGACCTCTTGTGGGGAAAATAGGGAAGCCATAAAGCTATAAATGGTATTGCTTACTTAATAAGCATGAGAATGAGAAAAGTCAAAGGTCATTGAAATAGAATTTCTTGAGTCTGAAGATACAGTGGAGCTTCACAAGATGAGACTAATCCATTCTGGAAGAACGCTCTTAGTGTGAAATGCTCTTAAGGCGAAATGAGGTTTCCCATAGGAAACAATGGAAAGTCAGATGATCCATTCCAGACCCCCAAAAATATTCACAAAAAAAATCATTTTCAATGGAATTTTATGTAGAAATGATTGTCCCTAACATCTGAAACAGGTATCAATGATGAACACACAATATAAAGCAGAAATAGAACAAACTAACCAGCACTTATGGAATTGCTTCGAGGCAGATTCTGGCCTCGGCTGCTGCTAGGCCAGCTGAGGTCCAGCACCCTCTTCTGGATTGGAAGATCTGTTGTCACCTCTGCTGAGGCAACATAGCCTTTTCCCTTTTCCTTCAGTAACATCTGTCCAGGGGTCTTTCTTGTTTCTTGTCTTAACCTACCTCCGTGCTATGAGGGGAGATGAGATGGGCAGCAGGGGACGGGCTGGATGATGCCAGGAGATGAAGGTGTGTGTGTTTTTGTGTGCATATATGTGCACGCATGCACTTTGAGAAGAGACCTTGCTGGCACAAGGGAGATGAGAGGGAGGAGAGGAGGGGGAGGGGGACTGCCTGGAAGGAGAATCTGGAGTTTGAGCCTCTGGAGTTCCTTTGCATTCAGCCTTTCACTTAATTTACACTGTTTACGCAGCGAGAAAGAAGAACCATTGGCTCCATTGTGAGATTTCCTGCATGAACTCATCACACAGTGCTCATCTTGCAAGTTGCTGCTTGTCAACCGAATTAAATTTTACTAAAAATTTTTGCTTGTCTTGCGAAAATCCCATGCACCGAGGTGCTCACAATCTGAGGTTCCACTGTACTAGAAAGAGTAGTTTGCATTCATTTTTGGCAATGTATTGCTGATATATATTGTTTGTCAGCATTTTGTTTTCTTTTGTTTTTTTCTTAAAGGATCTAGGAAGAGAATGTTTTATCCTGTGGGGAATTATTTCATGTATATAAATCAAATAAAATGTTTATTATGCTCACGTTATTGTTCAGTCACTCAGTCATGTCCGACTCTTCATGACCCCATGGACTGCAGCACACCAGGCCTCCCTGACATTCACTCTGTCCCAGAGTCTGCCCAAACCACTCCCATTGCATTTATGATGCTATCTCATCTTCTGCCATTCTCTTCTCCTTTTGCCTTCAATCTTTACCAGCATCAGATCAGCATAATGAGGGTGTATAGTCATTAAAACTATACAGAATGCATCTGAGTAAAAATAAAAATCTTGAAAAATTATAAAACTTTCGAAGATACAAAAAATAAATGAATTAAAAACAGAAAGTAGATCCAAAAACAAGAATCCAGAAAAATGGTTAGGAGCATTGGATGAGTACAGGGAAGCATAAAAATTTAGTATGTTGAGCGGTTTAGTATTAAACTGCAGAGCACTCACTAAATCTAGTTTATAGCACAGTACACAACATTCTATTTTGTAGTAGGGTTGGTATCTGAAAAAAACAGGATGGTGTAAAATTATCCTGTGTGCTCTGGATATTTATGCAGGGAGATGAGGCTAGTATGAATATCTCTATAATATAGATCATGGAAAAGCACACTTTGTCATTTCTGTGTGTCCAGAGTCACAAGGGCATTGTCTCTTCAGGTTACGACATCATGCCAGAGTAAAGGCCCTTCAGTGTTTAGATATTTCAGATGTAGTTAGGTATGCCACAGGGGACACAGAGTAGTTGTAGGAGTCAATAAATTTTGGGGTCTTGACAAGATCCAATCAGTGTTACATGTCTGCTCGGTAAAGGTAAATGTTTCCCTTGCCAGTCATGGCCAACTCTAGGGGTCAATGCTCATCTCTCATTCATAGCTAAGGGAGCCAGTGTTTGTCTGAAGACACTTCCACAGTCTTGTGACAGCATGCTTATATGCCAAGGCACACAGAATACTGTTACGTTTCCCACCGAAGATGGTACCTATTTATATACTTGCATTTTTACATGCTTTCAGATTGCTAGGTTGGCAGTAGCTGGGGCAAATAATGTTAGACTTGGTTCTTGAACTGCCGAGCTGCCAACATTCTGGCTGACAAGCCCAGCATCTTAACCACTCAGCCACCATGCACCCTTCTGCTACATACATTTTAATAATTGCTTTGGCCTGATCATATCCCGTGCTGTGTAGAAGATCTGGGAGTAGCCCAGAGGTGAGATTTTAATTGCTATTGACTGTTTCCATATGGATTGAAAATCATTGCTCATAGTTAATGTGGCAAAAGGGAAAAAAGCCAAGAGTTGAGTACGGTCTCCCACACTCTAGCCTTCACTTTCATGAAGTATTTTTATTTTTCCAGGCTTTTTGGATACTAATCATCATTGCTGTACTATCAGTAATGCTGTAAGGCATTGCTGATACTGATTTAAAAAGTAAAAGTAATTTTCCACTTGAATTTTGTGATATTTCAAAATTGGAAGATGAGGGAAGAATCCGATCGGACACAACTTAGAGCTGCTATTGAAGTCTATCTTGTGGCGATCAGGGCAGCG